>JAMZAV010001243.1:0-180616 GCA_024449915.1 Sweltsa coloradensis
ACTTTTCCTCTTTGTCTGTTTTTTTCGCTCTCTACCGGGCAAACGGCATATCCGATCTTGATGAAAATTTGAGGGGACCTTTGAAATTACTGAACTTAGACGTGCCACGTTTTTGGGTTCTAAGAAAACGCTTAAGTCCCGCCGCGTTGATGGATGAGCTTTTTTGTAAGTTTTTAGTTTGCGTAGGACCACTTTTCTTTGCAAGTGCTTTTTGAATGCGTTGTAGGTGATTGTTGTCAAGTTTTTTAAGTCGCGTTTTATAGATGAGACTTTTTTAAGTTTTTTAGTTTGCGTGGATATCTTTACTTTTGCAAGTGCTTTGCTTTGCTTTGCTGCCAACGCATTGTAGGTGATTGTTGTCAAGTTTCTATTGTTACTTGTCAATTGGTATTATTTACCGTAAAAACTTATATTAAAATCTTTTTTCTATGGATTCTGGCTAACTTTTTCAACTTTTTCTTTCAAAAGGTACTACATCACATGTATAATATGATCGTTGTAGCCCACCCGTCTGGTCAGAATCGGCCCAAATGGCACGAAAATTTCGCAATAAAAATCGAAAAAAATCCGAAAAGTACGATATTCATGAGAAATATTTATTCGATTGTACCCAAAAACAATACACCTCTAAGATCAGAGATTTCAAAGGTCCCCTCCAATTTTCATCAAGATCGGATATGCCGTTTGCCTGACAGACAGAAAAACAAAAAAAAAACAAAAAACAAAACAAAAAACACCCGAGCTAAATTGTTTGGGGGTCAGTGAAATTGATGTCTTCGCTTTGCTCATCCAATAAACCTAAAAAAATACTCATATTAAAACCTTAATTTCTATGGATTCTGGTAACTTTTTCAACTTTTTCTTTCAAAAGGTACTACAATATGAACGTTGTAGCCCCACCCGTTTGGTCAGAATTGAACGTTGTAGCCCCACCCGTTTGGTCAGAATCGGCCCAAATGTCACGAAAATATCGCACTAAAAATCGAAAAAAATCGTAAAAGTACGATATTCATGAGACATATTTCTTCGATTGTACCCAAAAACGTGGCAAGTCTAAGTTCAGAGAAAACGAAGGTCCCCTCCAATTTTCATCAAGATCGCATAATATGCCGTTTGCCCGGAATCGTGCGAACAGACAGGAAAAAAAAAACGCCCGAGCTAAATTTTTTTGGGGGGGTCAGTGAAATTGAAGTCTTCTCTTCGCTCATCCAAAAATTGATCAAATAACTGTTAAGATTATCGTTCTTTTACGATTTTTTTTCGAGTTTTAATGAGATAGTTTCGTGATATTTGGCAAACGGTTACTCCGATCTTGATAAAACTTTATGAGAACGTTTAAAATCACTGAAATTATGTTATGATTTCAGAGACATTTTGAAGAACTAGGTAAACGCTAAAGTTCCGTCGCGTTGATGGATGAGCTTTTTTGTAGGCCTAATTTTTATTTTGCGTGGATCTCTTTATTAATCAAGTGCTTTTTGAACGCATTGTAGGTGATTGTTGTCAAGTTTATATTGTTAATTGTTATTAAATACCTCAAAAGACTTATTCAAAACCTTTATTTAGATGCCTTCCAGATAATATTTTCAACTTTTTCTTTCAAAAAGCAAAACATCACTTTAACCTTAATGTCCATGTGAAATATGAACGTTGTAGCCCCACCCGTTTGGTCAGAATCGGCCCAAATGTCACGAAAATATCACACTAAAAATCGTATAAGTACGATCTCATGAGAAATATGTCTTCGATTGTACCCAAAAACGTGGCACGTCTAAGTTCAGAGATTTCGAAGGTCCCCTCAAAATTTCATCAAGATCGCATATGCCGTTTGCCCGGAATCGTGCGAACAGACAGAAAAACAAACAAAAAAAACATTGGAACAAAATTTTTTGAGGGGTCAGTGAAATTGAAGTTTTCGCTTCGCTCGCTACGCTCATCCAATTATTTCATATAGAAATCGTACCGATTCTGGCCAAACGGGTTGGGCTACAACGTTCATATTTTACATTGACATAAAGATTATGGTAATATCGTTGAGTGAATAATGTTATAGTGCCTTTTGAAAGAAAAAGTTGGTCAAAATTGATAGAAATTAAGGTTTTAATTTACGGAGTGTCTCGTCCCACGATCGTGGCTGCTGCTGAAGACCTCAGACACCACCGTTGTGGGATGTAGCTGTATCTCTACATCCCACGGTGGTAATTTAACAGGGTGTTTTCAATGTATGACTGCATGGGTAGTAAATGGGGTTTCTTGTGAAAAATAACCACTATCATTGTGTAAAATAGTGTTCAACACATATATGTGTATTATATTATGTTTTATTCCTACGTTTTTAACAATAAAACGCGTTAAAAATAGAAAGAAAAAACTAGCACGATATGGGTTCGCACGCGGGTTTTGAGGTATTCCCAAAAGCACCTTTCAAATCTCATATTTATGTAGATTTACCGAAAATATACGTGTAATTGTTTTAGAAACACGAGGTTTTCTCATTTATACCTTTTAACATCGATTGTAGAAGGATGTCGCCCCTTTTAAACCACAATTTTCACCACATTCGCGACAATAAATGCGAATTACGTATGGTATTATTAGAACCACGAGGTTTTCTCAATTATACATTTTAAACCACAATATTCACCACAATCAAAGAGAATTTCGCGTTTTATTATTAGAACCACGGGCTTTTCTCATTTATACATTTTAAACCACAATATTCACCACTTTTACAACAATCTAAGAGAATTACGCATGTTTTATTAGAACCACGAGTTTTTCTCAAAAATACGAATTTACATTTTCCCGCGCGTGATCGCAGTTCGTGATTCTAATAATAACATGCGTAATTCTCTTTGATTGTTGTGAAAGTGGTGAATATTGTGGTTTAAAATTTGTAAATGAGAAAAGCTCGTGGTTCTAATAATAAAACGCGGAATTCTCTTTGATTGTTGTGAAAGTGGTGAATATTGTGGTTTTAAAATGTGTAAATGAGAAAAGCTCGTGGTTAATTAAAACATACGAAATTTCTTTTTGTTTGTTGTGAAAGTATGAAATTTGGGGTATAAAAATGTAAAGGGGAAAAAAAAGCTCTGGTTTAATTACACGCGTAAATTCTCTTTGATTTTTGTGAAAGTGGTGAAATTGGGTTTAAAATGTATAAGACAAAATTGTGGTTAAAAAAAAACATGCGTAAAATCTTTTTGATTGTTGAAAAAAGTGGGGGAATTTTTGGGTTTAAAAGTGTAAATGACAAAACCTCGTGGTTCTAATAACATGTTTCTGTTTGGTTTTTGTAAAAGTGTGAATATGGGTTTAAAATGTGAAAATGAAAAAACCTGTGGTTATAATAAAAAAGGAAATTATTTTGATGTTGTAAAAGTGGGATATTGTGGAAAAAAATGTGTAAATGACAAAACCCGTGGTTCTGATAATTTAAAAC
Source organism: Sweltsa coloradensis (assembly GCA_024449915.1). Taxonomy (NCBI): domain Eukaryota; kingdom Metazoa; phylum Arthropoda; class Insecta; order Plecoptera; family Chloroperlidae; genus Sweltsa; species Sweltsa coloradensis. The sequence goes on from JAMZAV010001243.1 coordinate 3,443, forward strand.
GCGAAATTCTCTTTGATTGTTGTAAAAAGTGTGAATATTGTGTTTACAATTATAAATGAGAAAAAATTTCGGGGGTTCTTATAGAAAAAAAAATTTGGGGTTTAAAAGGGGCGATAGCCTTTTTTAATCCATGTTAAAAAAGGTATAAAATGAGAAAACTAGTGGTCCAAAAAACAATTGAGGTATATTTTGGGGTAAATCTACATAAATGTGAGTTTTGAAAGGCGTTTTTTGATATAACCTCTTGTTCGAAAACAAAAAAAAGTATTTTTTAAAAAATTAGGGGGAAAGCGTTTAAATCCCGCGCGCGAATGGTATCGGCTGTTTTTTTAATTTTTTTTAACGTGTTTTACTTTTTTAAAAAATGTATGAAAAAAAACATAATACAATAAAAAACATTTGCAAAAACAATTTTATAAATAATTTTGGGTTATTTCTTGAAAACCCATTTTAAAAATTACCCCCGGGGGAGCTAGGGATACACCTACGGGAAAAATTCCCATTTTGACGAAATTCCCATTTTTGTTTTTTTATTTAATTTTCTTGCCAAAAAAAAAAAAATAAAAATCATCACGTTTTACTGTATAGTAAAAAAAAAAAAAATTTCAAAACCTTTAACGTCGCTATTTTAAACGAAAATCCTTTGTGGTGAAAGTCTTTAAATTTTTTAAAAAATAACGACGTTAAATGTTTTGTAGGGGGAGATTTTCGAAAAAGGGGGGGCCCTTGTAAAAAAAATCAAAACATCAAGGACATAAATGAGCGAGTTTTTGTTTTCAATCTGTTTTATTCTATTGGTATTTTTTCAGAGTGATTAGTATAAAAAAACGTTTTAATGAGTTTTTCTACATTTGTTTTTAATTTGAAGTTGTTTTTATTTTTTTTTTAAAAAAAAAAAAAACTGTGAAAAGTTGTACCCCACCACTGAACTAGGCCTACCAGTACCCAAAACGACCGATCAAGCAACAAAAGTGAGAAATAACCAGAAACTATTTTCCGCGGCCAAAAAAACAAAGTAAATACAAATAAATTCAGTTAAAAAAAAGGAAAAATCATAAATTTAAGCAAAATAACATTTCCCGTCAAATTACGATCATACCACCGAACCCACGCCCAGGTGTCTGGGTCTTCGCTGCAGCCCCGATCTGGGAACGAGACCGCCCTTTTAATAGGGGCCTATAAGCCTTTTTACAGGTGAATAATTAACAAGTAATACCCTATAGAAAAAGTAATGAGATCCCACTTAAAAACGTAATCATTAAACAGAAAAATTTAAAAAAAATCTCATCCACCAACGCGACTGGAAAAAGCGTTTGCGAAGCTTATGTACGTCATTGGCCCTAGTACACAAATCACATTCTTTCATACCACTTTGTTAGTAGGTCTATTACAATATTATACTCTTAACAAATAATACACGAATCACACATTATTAATAAAAAAGGAAATTTCCCCCCTTTTTTCCCCCTTGGGCCCAGGCAAAGATCCCATTATAAATAATACGTTTCCTAGAGCTATAGACTAAGTACCGTTTTCCCGAATTTTTTAACCATGCTGCAAGACGTCAAGCACATTCTAAAGATAAAAATGAATTTTTGTTACAAGATAAACGCAGTACATTGTACAACATTACTGAATAGTAAACAATATTTAGGGCCTGGCAAAGAAAACACTAAGTTCATGTTGCATACTTTTAGGCATTAGTACCAGGGCGTGGAACTCCTTTTCGAGTGGGGGGGGGAAAAACAAATCTGTGCAAGCACGGGGGGGGTTTGGGGGGGGAAGCCCCAAAAAAAGCGCCGCAGGCGAAAATTTTTAAAATTTTGTTTTTAGAGGTGTTTTGGGGCGTTTTAGAAAAAAAACGTTTGCGAATGCAATACCAAAATTAATGTATTTTTTTTACAGAAAAAAAAATAAAAAAAAAATAAAGTGGAATAGTTTGAGAAGACCAGCAGCTTTGAGCCAGTTCAAAAGAGCTGAAGGGATTTTTTATATTTTGAGGTTCTCCTTCCTTCCACTGTCAGTGTCAAATCATAAAATTAAACAAACCAGCCCCAAACAAGTCTTCGTTAAACACCACCCCAGCCCATATGGGGCGCAATACCGTGTCACAAATCCCGACGCTAAATATGGGGAATTTAATGTACTTTTTACTCATTTTCAAAAACAAAAAGGGAATCCAGTGGAAAAATTAAAATTGAAAATTGTTATAGAATTTGTTTCCGTGCGTATTTTCGGCGAGACTTTAATTTTAAAATTCTGAAATGGGGGGGGGTACGGAAAAAAAAGTGGGGGGGAAAACTCCCCCCATTCCCCCCCCCCTTCCTACGCGCCTGATTAGTACTCAGTTTTATTTAGTGCCGCCCTCCTTTATCAATATGTGGAATGTGGATATGGACATAAACACGAGATGCACATTGATGTTTAAAAAAATCCCGCGTAATTGTACACTTTATGCTGGTGGCAGCGCTAGCATCGACTGCGTTCGCGTTCGGGTGAAACCTGCGTCAAATGGTCAACTCAAACGTTGCCAAAGTTATGGCAGCACTGGAAAGTGGAAAAGTAAATAGGTAATTTTTGCCCCAGTGCCAGTGAAAGATCAGTAAGGTGGTTGGTTAATTAAAGTGTTATTGTTACGATGAAACTGGGATAGACAGTGTTATTTATAGATGCTTCAAACACTTTGTTGGTGTAGGCCTATCTGGACGTAATATTACTGTGAAACTCTTGAACATGGAAGGAAATGACAGAGGTAAGGGCCTAGGCCAGCCTAGTTCACAATAATTAATATCATGCAGGTTAATGACAGTGTCATGGCCGCCTGCCTAAGGCCTAGGCCCCTGAGGTCTTCGCTGGAAGCAAATGTAAAACGCCCTGAAAGGCCTTACTGGCCTAAGTTTTTTATCTGGCCTAGCCTAGTGTTGGTCGGTGGATGTTTTTGGTAGGGGTAGGGGCCTAATGGGGCCTAAAGGGTTAGGCGACAGGGTTCTACGATTCTACGAAGTGGCTATAGGCCTAGGGCCTAGCCCTAGGCCCTACTAGGCCTAGCCTACACCATTAGGCCTACGGAATTATAGGAACCCCACACAAACTATTTGCATCATAGGGCTAGCCTAGACCTAGCTAGGGGTAGGCCCCTTGCCAAAAAGGCCCGGGGTAGTCAGCGGGAATTTTCCATTCTTTTTCTTTTGTTATTTTCTCTTCCTGCAGTTTATCATGACGGTGGGGAGGTTTTTTTCTTAGTCGTCAAGTCCCCTTTGATCTATTCCCCCCATTGCTAGGCCTAGGGCCTAGGCTATCCTTGTAATTCAGTTCCCTTCCCATTGAGTAGGCCTACCTACTATAGAACCTTAATGTTATTAGGCCTACAGTATTAGTGCAAAATTCTAGTCGTACGGCCAATGATTTGATTGGATGGAGGCGCGCCGTAATAAAAGTGTCGTCCTTCGTCGTCCTCTTTTTGGTAAAAGTGAAGGATTAAGGCCGATGCACAATTGCCCGGTAACGAGAACGGGAACGAGAACGGGAAGACGCTAATGTTAAGGGCTTCGATGCACAATAGCCAGTGAAGCAAACCGACGGGAACAAACCAATAGTGTGTTAATTATATTTTGTTATTCCGCATATTTGTATTTAATTTATTTTGCATATAACTCGGGTATAAACCATCAATCAGCTGATAAAATAGTTTTAGGACGTGCACATCTTGATTCCGATTGGTTTCGGTATTGTACGGAACGGGAACGTTACGGAAAGTTAAAACTTGGTGATGTTCCCGTTGTCGTTGCCGGGATACGGGAACGACCGGCAACGGGAAGCTTTATTGTGCATCGTGTCGTAAGTAAATGTGTGATTCAACTTTCTTCCCATTGGTAACGTTATTGTTACCGGGCAATTGTGCATCGGTCTTTACTCAGTGATGTTTTAACCCTTTTTTCTTGAAAAAAACACCAGAAGAACCATAACAGAGCAATTTTAAACTATTTTAAATCTAGGCGCACACAAGTCAAGTGTTTACAAAATAAAACACAATACAACAGACACTGACAAGTGACAATCACGTAACAAGTTAACAACCAACCACCATCACAACAACCCATCACTTCCACACGCAGCCATCTTCGAACTTAAATCCAGCCTAAACTAGTGCTATCAACTAGGTACCGGTACTTTAAATTCCAACATGAAATTCGATGCACAACTGACTAGGGGGCGTTGCCCCCCAACCCCCTGGAAAGGCTTTATTTGCCAGCACTACAATAGGCCTACATCATTCCCCCCACCCCGCCATACTACGCTTAGGCCTATAACATAATATATTAGGTAGCCTAGCCTATATGTCAATCAACATAAACCTTTCAAATGACCTAAAAACATTGGCCTACCCAAATGAACATGCGCTGACTTAAAACACTCCACAAACCATGTAAGTAACACCGCTCAATCATTTAGGCCTAAATTAGGTAGGCCTACCTTTCAAAGTAATTCCGGTCCGCTGAGTAATTCTTCACAATTAAGTACCGTAGGCTGCCCTTTTTTGGTGTTGTTAGCTTAGATAGGCCTATAGTATAAAAAAAAACTTCAAGACCTTTAACGTTGCTATTTAAACGAAAGTCCTTTTCGTAACTGTAACCCCCGGGAAAGGCTTTAGTTGCCAGCACTGGCCTACAATACATCATTCCCCCCACCCCGCCATACTACGCCTAGGCCCACAACATATATTAGGTAGCCTATGTCAATCAACACAAACCTTTTAAATGACCTAAAAACAGGACTCCTTTGTAAATGTTGTCCTCCTTTGTAAATCAGTTTTTATAACTGAATAGGATAGACATTAAATAAATAAATAAAATAAATAAATAGGCCTACCCAAATGAACATGCACCGACTTAAAACACTCCACCATAAGTAACACCGCTCAATCATTTAAACTAGGGAAACGCCAAAGTCGTTGTTAGACGAGTGAGTGAGCCATGTGTTGAGTACCCGGTAAAATTCCTTTTCTTCCCATACTCAAGGCTAACCGTTAGGTCCTAATGTAATGCGCTACGGTACTCTAGCCTAGGGGATGTGAGAGGAAAGTGTCGGGAAAAATTTCGTTATTTCTGGATTGTATTTTAAAAATTATTATAAACATGTTTTGAAATGCATATAACGCAGTGTAGTCCATCATCTGTGACAATACTATGGAAAACATAACCAGTACAAAATACGTGTAAAGATTGCAAGGTTTACTCAATCTCGGAGCGGAATTTGGGGATACCTTGAGCGTGCCAGATTTGATAAACTTTGGACACGGCATTTCACGGCCAGGCAAATAACAAACAAAAAATATTTTTTTAGAATCAAAACCATTGCCGTTAAAATAATTTCTAAACATTGGAAACCTATTTTTCAATTTATTATTTCTTGTAAGTTTAAATTGCAATGGATCTCTAGAGCTGATTTTGTTAGCAGTTCTCAGTAAACTCGTACCGGATGTCTGTTTAAAATTTCAGCGCAATCTGTTCAGCGATTCGGCTGATTTTCAACGTACACACACACACACGCAGATTAACAGAATAAGCGCCGTTTAAGTTGAATGGAGACTACTCCGTTCGCTGCGCTCACTCGTTTAATTAGGTACCTAGGCTAGTACCGTCAAATGGGGTTATAGTTCGTCCGTTTACATTTGACGAATTTCGGCTTTTTCGCCGACACAGCGGGAACATGTAAGCCACTTGTTATAACCAATTACGAGGGTTGTAATCTAAAATTCAGTCTTCGCTGACCGTCGTCAATGTTGCCCGGCTGAAGTTTCATTGTGCGCCTCTTTGGCAAACCAATGAAGCGCAATAATGGAAACCAAACTAAGTGATTTGGCGACGGGTTTGCTATTCATTATAGGCTAATAGATATGTCAATCACTGGGGACCTCCGAGACTATTTCCCTGTGAACCAGAGGAAGATAATCTTGTCAAGAGGTGTAAACAAATCTGGTCTTTTGTCCCTTTGAGGATTTCCAAATTCGTCAACTGTAAACGGACGAACTATACTTTGCCTACTATTTCATGTTTTTTATTAATGGTATCCACATTTCTTATTTTAAATCATTTTTCTTCACATACATTATAGATAGGTATATGTAGGGGTAATTAGGAACAAATTTGTGTAAGTTGACCTATGATCTCAATTTACATATAACTAGAAAAACATATATTTTAATGTTTTAGTGGTATCAGATACATTGAAACATTGGCTTTCTTAATAAAATTAAATATTTTGCATTCATGTGTTATTTTAGATGCAATGATTTTTTTTCTACACGCGCATATTGTTCCTTATTAGGTACCCCAACATTTTGGGGCAATAAGGAACAAGCATTATAAGAAGCAAGGTAGGTGCATTAAAAATACATGGGGCAAATAGGAACATAGGTATTTGTAGCATAATTAAGTAGGTAGCAAAAAAATTCATCTTGATATCAATTGCTTATTGACAAAGTTAGAACAGATGCAAATTGTAGTATTTTTATAATAGCTAGAAACATGACATTACAGTTTTTTTTTAAACTGTAATTTTTGTCTTAAAACTACACAAAGCTTCTCATAGCATGATGTTAATATTTAAAAAAGTATTCGTAGGCCTATCAAGAAAAATTACAAATATAGAAATTGTAGGCCTAATGTAGGTATTTAAAAGGAAAAATATACACTTTTTAAGTGGGGGCAATAAGGAACACTTCCCTCACATTTTACACAGTTAAGTTTATTACCGGTAACCCAAATTTTCATCAGGGCCTAGGTACTTGTTGTGTTTTAAACTTTTCCCAAAATGATTGAATTATTTTTGGATCTGGTTCTAAATTAAATTTAGTGACCCCAATGAGCTTAATTTGGCCTAGGAAAAGATTTACCTCTTGAATGATGTCGAAGTCATCCCTCAAGGGCCAAGCAAAGATATTACCTCTACGCTCTAGGAATTTTACTTCAAATTCCAGTGGTTGATGATTGTGGATTCTTGTTACCCTACCTGCACGACAAGACATGTTTGTTCCCATTTACCCCTATGATATAGCATTACACTATATGGCTCATTCCTCTTTACCCCATAGTATTCCTATTTACCCCTCATGGGTGTTCCCTTTTACCCCAAAAATATAAATTTGGGGGCAAATAGGAATACCCCCTTACTTCTAAGAGAGAAAAGAGAGAAAAATTTACAAAAATCATAATAAAGCACTCTCATATGTAGGAGATAAAATAGACATACTGTCTTTTCTACATTTAATATGTATAAGAAGGGAAGGAAAAATTCAATTTTAAAACATTGTAAGAAACATATTACACTTTTTTTTGTAGTACCTTACAAGAGTCATAAAAATACCAACCAATAGTTACTTTTCTCAGTAGAATTGATTACATTATCAAAGAAGAAGGTATGGCCCACACCAAACAATTTTTCATAAAAATGTAGGCCTACATTTTCAAAATTTTGATTTATAATGCTTGTTCCCAATTACCCCAATTCCTTATTACCCCAATCTCCCCTACTACAATAGGGAATTTGCATAAGTTCCAGATATCGATAAAAGTATGTGCAATTTATAGATATTCGTCTAAAAATGATAAAAACGTTAATTTCAGGTTTTTAAAGTTAATCGTTCAATATCTTATAAAAAAATGAAACTATATAGCAGGTAGTAACGTTATAAATATAAATCATTGGACTTTTTCACTGTTAGTTCACAAAATATTTATTTAAATGTGATATTTCGATTTCTTTACAGAAATCTTTATCAAACAAAATTACAAAAAATACAAATGGCAGAAAAGCATTAGTACCAAATTATTAACAAAAAAGTTTATTACGAATAAAAATAAAAAACCAAAAAACAGAACATTAAATTGATAAGTTGGACAGTTATTGATGTATGAAATAAAGCTATTGATCTAGTGATGAAATTGATGGACAGAAACTTTTCCAAATGGCTGGATAATTAACACTAGGCACACTGATTGTATTGGCCACACATGAAATCAAACCAGCTTCCTTAATTTTCCGTGTTGTGGCATTAGACTCATGTGCAAGGATTGAAGCGTCTTCCCAATTAATATTTAATATGATGATGATTTTCATAAACATGTTCTGCGAGTTATGAAGTATAGTGCGCAGCATTCTCACCAAGACTAAACCTAGGGATGAGGTTCAGTCATCTAAGGGTGTTATTTATTCTATACCTTGTGAATGTGATGCTAGATACATTGGTGAAACCAAGAGACCTTTGATGGTAAGAATAAAAGAACACAAGAACAATGTGAAACAACATAAGATTGATACTTCAAAACTCGCAGAACATGTTTATGAAAATCATCATCATATTAATTGGGAAGACGCTTCAATCCTTGCACATGAGTCTAATGCCACAACACGGAAAATTAAGGAAGCTGGTTTGATTTCATGTGTGGCCAATACAATCAGTGTGCCTAGTGTTAATTATCCAGCCATTTGGAAAAGTTTCTGTCCATCAATTTCATCACTAGATCAATAGCTTTATTTCATACATCAATAACTGTCCAACTTATCAATTTAATGTTCTGTTTTTTGGTTTTTTATTTTTATTCGTAATAAACTTTTTTGTTAATAATTTGGTACTAATGCACAGCCATATTTATAATAATTTGTGAAATGTTTTTTGTTCTGTCTGTTGTGGTTTTTTAATTGTTAATTTTGTTTGATAAAGATTTCTGTAAAGAAATCGAAATATCACATTTAAATAAATATTTTGTTAACTAACAGTGAAAAAGTCCAATGATTTATATTTATAACGTTCAATATCTGTTGAGGGTCAAAGTTTGACCTTTTAAATTTCCCGCACATTTATTTTGAAACGGCTGCCTACGTCACCGGCCTTCATGACGAACACGGCCGCCTAGATAAACAAAGAAATTCCCTCCTTTTACCAAAGTCTTTGGTTCTTACAACAATGGGCAACATGTAAACAGAAGTTGATGTCCTTTTCCAAGTTTCATAATCAACATTGCGTTTTTACTTATTATCAATTAAAATGCAGTTAAAGCTTACGTTGTTATATTAGTAAATGTATAAAATAAAATAATTATCATATTAGAACAAACTAGATGTCAAAATATGCTTCCACAGCCAAGATAATCTCCGAAACCGAGTAACTTGATATATCGTTACGTGATTGGTTGATTGGCATCATGAAGGCTGGTGACGTATGACCCGTTTTTTCCCGCCAAAATATGTAGGAAACTTTCACCCTTATTTTATAAATGAAAATATTCTCAAAATCAAGAAAATAAGATATTTTTGTATAAAGGAAGGTGGCCTTAACCCAGTAGAACCATAAAATATCGTTATGCAAATTCCCTATTAAAGGGGTATTTAACCGCTAAACTCAAAAAATATATTTCATTCTGGCTAGCTAGTTATGAATTTAGAAATTAACAGAAAAATTATTGGGTCCACCATTGACCCCCAAAAAATTGTCAAACTTGGTATTTTTCGAGCTAGGTCCCATTGCCAAAATCTCCCATTAGAAATAACATGGGGACTATCTTTATGCCCCATGACCTTGGAGGATTTTGATCCAAAACAATATTGGCCATTAGTATTACCCATTATTGACTAACTCTACAGCCTTTTCTGTAAATCCTATATATTTTGTTTTGTAATTTGGGCAAGTGGTTCAGTCAAAATATGCAGATTACCAAGAAGGGGTGTGATTTTGGAATACATATTTTTGCGTGTTTGAGAGTATATTTGTGCCTAGTTTCAAGACATGATGTTACAAAGGGCCATTTTAGATTGGTATGATGCTCTGGTATCTATGTGGAACAAAAAAGATGCAGGTTAAAGCCGATTTAAGAAATTTCTCAAAACACCAATTTTCGCTACCCCCTACGGTATTTTTTGGATAAAAAAATTGAAAAATTCATATAAAATCACAATTACAAGATATAATTTTTTAAACGGTCATTTTAGTGTAGTAATATGCTATAGGATGTGGTAAAAAATAATTTTTTGGGTTAATAGCCCCTTTAAGGATTTTAAAAGATTTTACTCAAGTAGTAAGTTCTTACTTTCCATTTTTTTTTTAAAGAGTAGGCAATGTTACCTCTTGATTGGGGTAACTTTGCCTACAGTTGAAAATACCTCTATAATTCCCTTTATAAGAGTTGTGTAGGCAAAGTCTCCACAATGGAGGGGTAACTTTGCCTACACACAAGTTACCCCTCCATTGTGGTAACTTTGCCTTTTGATGAAATTATGCAACTCAAACTTCAAACTGCCAGAGGCCATTCATAGCTATTTTCCGCATTAAGTCTTTCGCTTTAAAAACTTCATCATGAGTCATGACTTGTTTGTTTTTCGAGATTTCTATCACACGGCCTATGTGCATCCCTGTATTATAGTATAGGCCTACAGCATAGAAATAAAAATATTTTAAAGTAAAAATCTCAACATAAGTAGGCCTAGGCCTAGTGATTTTTAAGGTCAGGCAAAGTTACTCCAAGTGATCTACAAAGCATGGGGAAACGTTGCCTATAGCCCCAAAACTCCCTTCAATAAAAAAAGATCATGCTAAAGTTAGAAATTTACTCTTAACACACACTTGATATAGGCCTAGCTGCAAAACGATAAAACAAATTCATAAATTGACTTTTGAAGCAACTTTCAGGCAGAAGTTATCAACTTGACCAAAATACTTCAAAAAGAGCTTAGATGCCAAGGGTCTATAGAAATTGTGCCAAAACCAGTGGTGGCCATCTTTAATTCAGAAAACATTGTCATAGTGTACTAACTTCATAAAAAAAAATAGTTCCAATATTTTGAATAAACGCGAATGAACGCCATTTTATACGTGTGAGGCATTGTGGTACCGGGCTGAATTATGGGTAATAAGCCTCGCTGGTGGTGGTACCGGGCAGATTAAGATTCAGCGGGGAATTGTTACCCATAATTCAGCCCGGTACCACAATGTCTCACACGTATAAAACGGCATTTACCCAAAGGGGGCAAAAAAAAACACTTTTCGCCATATCAAAGTGGCCGCCATTTTGAAAATGGTACTTCCGTTTCTTGAGCGTTACCGCAACATGTTCCATCGCTCTTTTTGACCCTGAAAACCCTTTAATGAACCCTTCTAAGGTGTCCATCCAGCACTAATAGGACTTTAAATAGGTGTATCCCTTTTTAACAACTTGTTGACGGCATCATGAAATCCAGGCAAATGGGTCAAAATCCAAGATGGTACCGGGCAAATTCAGATTCGACATAGTTTGTTACTTACAAATTATGCCGGTACCCAAATGTCTTGCACATGAAATGGTATTTATCCCGAAAAACGAAAAATCCCGTCTTTTCCACATGAACGTGGTCGCCATTTTGAAAATGGTACTTCCGGTTCTTTTGCGTTTCCGCAACACATTACATCGTTCTCCTTGACCCCGAAAACTTTAAAATGAACCCTCCTTAAGTGTTTACCCAAAATTAAAAGGACTTTTTCTGCGCTTTTCAACACCATGTTGGACGCTATCTTGAATTCCGGGCAAATGGGTCAAAATCTGAGGTGGTATCGGGCAGATTAAGATTCAGCGGGGTTTATTACCCATTATTCTGCCCGGTACCACAATGTCTCACACGCATAAAATGGTATTCACTCAAAGGGGAAAAAATACCCAGTTTTCTCCATCAGTGGCCGCCATTTTGAAAATGGTACTTCCGTTTGTAGGGCTTTTACGCAGCACTTTCAATCGTTCTCCGCGACCCCTAAAACCGTAAAATGAACCCCACTGACGTGTTCAATGAACGAAAATAGTAGTTTGAATGGGTTTATCCGGTTTTTACACCTTGCTGGACGCCATCTTGGATTCTGGGCAAACGGGCCAAAATCCGAGGTGGTACCGGGCAAATTCGGATTTATTGGGGTTTTTTTACCTATAAATCAGCCCGGTACCCAAATGTCTCACATTTTGCCGCTTACATTGATTTCTAAGCATAACTTTGGATTTCTCGACTGGTCTATTAGTTACTTGTATAATAATACTCTATAAAACCTTCCAACTAAATAAAGTGAGTGGGCCAGAGAATATTTCGTGTCTTGCGCAATCGTGATTGTGGACAACCTGTGCAAGGCGTAACGACGCTCTCAACGCCCTTTGCAGCACACCAAGACCAGCAAGGAAAATGATAAAGACGTTTAAACTATTACTTAATAGATTACAGTTCACCACAATACTCCATCACAAAAGGTACACGAGATAAAAATCATCCCTCTTTTAAAAAAAAAACGTTTTAGGGCGTCGCGACGCCCCCGACTATCTTTGAAACGTGCCAGGACCTGCAAGGTTAGTGCAAAAACTTTGTATGCTATTACTTAATAGAATACAGTTTACCGCAATACTCTATCACGAAAGGCACACGAGATAAAAAGTCATTTCTCTTAAAAAACGTTATAGGGCGTCGCGACGCTCCCGACGCCCTCTGAAGCGTACCAGGACCTGCAAAGTAGGTGCAAAAATCTTGTATGCTATTAGTTAATAGAATACAGTTTACCGCAATACTCTATCACAAAAAGGAAATTAGATAAAAAATAATCCCTCTTTAAAAAAGCGTTATAGGGCGTCGCGACGCCCCCGACGCCCTTTGAAGCGTGCCAAGACCTGCAAGGTAGGTGCTAAAATTTTGTATGCTATTTCTCAATAGAATACAATTCACCGCAATACTCTAGCACGAAAGATACACGAGATAAAAATTCATCCCTTTTAAAAAAAAACGTTTTAGGGCGTCGCGACGCCCCCGACGCCCTCTGAAGCATGCCAGGATCTGCAAGGTTGGTGCAAAAACCTTGTATGCTATTAATTAATAGAATACAGTTTACTGCAATACTCTTATCACGAAAGGCACATGAGATAAAAAATCATCCTTCTTTAAAAACGTTATAGGGCGTCGCGACGCCCCCGACGCCCTTTGCAGCATAGCATGGCCTGCAAGGAAAGTGCAAAAAACTTGTATCCTACTACCTAATAGAATACAACTTACCGCAAAACTCTTTCACGAAAGATGCACGGGAAATAAAATCATACCTCTTGCTCCTCTACTAATAATTTGATTGGACACCCCTGATAAACTATTGAATGAAACTAATTGTTTTTTGGCACGTTACACAACTGTTTGGACATGATTAATCGCATCAACCCTGCATTTTGGATTAATTTGGCAATATTATCGTAAAGTTTGGCAAAACGTAAACACAAATATTTTGATTTCGTAATCTGAATTTTCTTGAACACGTGGATTCGCAACTACTATTTATTTGGTAGTATTCTAGTAGGTACCAAACAATCGAGGCAATGCGTATGTGAGTTTCGTTGTGATAACGCAAAATTGATAACGGACTTTTGATGAAAAACTATCGCAATGTGTAAAATGTCAAAATTTTACGGCTGGCTAAACTTGCGTTTAGGGACACTTACGCCCCTCAAAAAAGTATGAAATTTTAATGAGTGATGCAGTGTTCTTTTGGAATCATGCCTGTAAAGTTTCGTTGACATTGGTTAATATCTTCTACCTCAAATAAATGCATAGGTCTTGACGCGCCCCAAATGTACACGGATACATACATACATCTATAAACTTGGTGCAAACCAAGAAGGCCGCATTCGCGCCCTGAAAATATCAATCGGCCAGCAAGAAACTCTTGTTAGTTTAGAATGGAATGAAGTTGCCGCAAGGCGCAAAACCTGTTATGTTCGACCCAAATAAATAATTAAATTTACAATAAATTCCAATTAAACAATAATAATGGTATGAGTAAAAAGTTTTCCCAGGCGGGACTCGAACCGGCGACCTCTCGCGTGCAAAACAAGCGCGCTAACCATTCGGCCAACAGCTGCGACCACGTTGCAGATGCACGCAACTTGCGACGAGCGTATAAAAAATGTCATGACAATAATTAGGACACTTCCAATAGTTTTAAAACCTTCTACCGATATTTCTAGAGTGTAATTTACGTCTCTATACATAAGATGTACCTTATAACTATTTATTTGGTCATTATAAACTTTCGATGTGGCAGACTGGCAGTCAAGTCGCATGAAATCATCCAACTCACCACCAAATACCTCGTGGTTTGAAACGTGAAAAAAACATTCGTTCCCAGTCACCGTGCAACTCGTGGTCTTGTCCTCAAGACTACCAATTTGGCGATTTTGAGCGACTTGAAACAATTACGCGACTCGGAACGAAAGCGAGAGGTCTCAATACGTGGCTTGGTATGGTTTGACCCGGAAAAAATAGTACAAAGTTGAAACAAATTGTATTGTGTCAAAAAAATCACAAATAACTTAGTCAAAGTTGGCAAAAATCGGACATGGGGAAAGACGCCATCAAAATGGCATTGGCGTCTTAATTACACTTTTACAGGAAAGACTAAGTCTTGAAATATTGACTCTCCCTTCAATACAAAAAGTTTGTTACTTTCCTTTATTAAACGAGGGAGCGAAGCGACTGAGTGTCTCCATTCAAATCAAACGGCGCTTATTCTGTGAGTCTGTGTGCTTGCGTGCGTGCGTGCGTGCGTGCGTGCGTGTACATCGAAAATCAGCCGAATCGCTAAACAGATTGCGCTGAAATTTTAAACAGACATCCGGTGCAAGTTAACTGAGAACTGCTAACAAAATTAGCTAGATCCATTGCGATTTACACTTAGGCCTACAAGAAATAATAAATTGAAAAATAGGCTGCGATGTGTGGGAATTATTTTAGGCCTAACGACAATGGTTTTGTTTTTGAAAAGATCCTTTTTGTTTGATATTTTTTCAGGCTGTGAAAATTACAAGCAGTGACCAAGGTCGAATCGAATCTGGCACGCTCAAGGTACCCCCAAATTCCACTCTGAGATTGAGTAAACCTTGCAATATTTACACGTATTTCGTACTGGCTATGTTTTCCATAGTATTGTCACAGATGATAGACTACACTGCGTTATATGCATTTCAAAACTTGTTTTTTTTATTTTTAAAATACAATAGAAATTACAAAATCTTTCCCGACCACGGGATTGAACCCAGTTCTCCCACATTCCGGGTATAAGGGCGCCTTAGCCAGCTAGACTAGGAAAACGCCAGTCGTTGTTAGACGAGTGAGTGAGTCATGTGTTGAGGGAGCATTTGCATTTAAAATTGATAATTATATTGGTATAAATAATAGGGTTTTTAAGTTTAGTTGGTATACGGGCGCGTCAACTGTAAGGCCATAATGCGCCACTCTAGCTTATGATAGGCTAGGGAGGCCTAAGGTGGAGGGAAGAAAAGGAATGTTACCGGGTACTCAACACATGGCTCACTCTCTCGTTTAACAACGATGTTGGCGTTTTCCTCAGAGATACCATACTGTTAGTACCTAGAGTCCCTACTCCCATCTGCCGAGCATGGGCCGCCATCGGCAATTTGAACGAGCAAAGATGTCTTCCGAGTGTGGCATGGCAGCGCGGAATTCAAACTGGCGGTTGTAGTTTTTACGTACTGAACAGTATATTTATCGGCTTGGATACTGATTTTTTTAATGTCGAATCATATATTTTTTTAATAAAAGATTGTAATGTGTTGTTTATTGTCATTACGGGCACTGTAGGAAAGATTAAACTATGTGACAATAACTCCCCCCCCCCCCCACCAAGGTCATAAAAATAGTAAATTCGAAATACTATAAGAACAAAAAAAAACTCGCTGAAGAAATAAAAATAATAACTTTACATATTAAAAACTATGTCAGATATAAATAATTAAAAAAACATTTTATGTAAATCAATACAGAAATTACAAAATCCATCATAGCGGGGTATCGAACCCCGGTCTCCCGATTGCCGGTCGAGTGCTTTACCCCTAAGCTACCGGGACGGTTAACTTCTTAGCATATGGATTGTTGGTGCATTGTAGATGATTTGTATAAAATCTATTACACATACGAGAGTGTTTCCCGATTAATTAATGAAATTGACAAATAAAAAAACAAATTAATTTTTCAAATGATTTTCGAGATGTATGAACATAATTGGATGAGCGAAGCGAAGACTTCAATTTCACTGACCCCCCAAAAAATTTAGCTCGGGTGTTTTTTTTTTTTTTTTGTCTGTTTGTTCGCTCGATTCCGGGCAAACGGCATATGCGATCTTGATGAAAATTGAAGGGGACCTTCGTTTTCTCTGAACTTAGAGGTGTATTGTTTTTGGGTACAATCGAAGAAATATTTCTCATAAATATCGTACTTTTACGATTTTTTTCGATTTTTAATGCGATATTTTCGTGACATTTGGTCCAATTCTGATCAAACGGGTGGGGCTACAACGTTCATATTATACATGGACATTAAGGTTATGGTGATGTAGTACCTTTTGAAAGAAAAAGTTGAAAAAGTTAGCCAGAATCTATAGAAATAAAGCTTTTAATATAAGTTTTTTGTTTTTTTGTGCGATATTTTCGTGCTATTTGGGCCAATTCTGACCAAACGGGTGGTGTTACAACGTTCATATTGTACATGGACATTAAGATTATAGTGATGAAGTACCTTTTGAAAGAAAAAGTTGAAAAAGTTAGCCAGAATCCATAGAAATAAAGCTTTTAATAAAAGTTTTTTACGGAAAATAATAACAAATTGACAAGAAACAATAGAAACTTGACAACAATCACCTACAATGCGTAGGCAGCAAAACAAAGCAATTGCAAAAGTAAAGATTTCCCACGCAAACTACAAACTTAAAAAAAGCTCATCCATCAACGCGGCGGGACTTTAGCGTTTTCCTAGTACAAATCTCCACAATGGTATAGTGTGGCTCGTTGGTCGTGTGGTTAGCGTCTCTTCTTCAAATGCAGAAGGTCCAAAGTTCGATTCCCGTTAAAGACAAAAGTTTTTAAACTTCTGATCAGTACTTGGCTTCGGAATTTGTGAATGGTGACTTTGGAGCCGTCCTAGTAGCGAGGCACATAGTAAATTCAAAGTTGTTCTAAATCGGCCTTGTTGATTCTGGCGTTGATCCGCGGGTGTTCGCACTGTCCATACATTTATCGCGTAAAAATTACAGACATAGTGTAATCTTTGCTACATTGCCTATAATGAGTAGTAATGACTATAAACAACCCATTACAATGTTTCATTCATAAATTATACGATTCAACATTAAAAAGATCAGTATCCAAGACGATAAATATACTTTTCAGACGTAAAAACTACAACAGTTTGAATTCCGCGCTGCTTGGTGCCACACTCAGAAGACATCTTGGCTCGTTCAAATTGCCTTGAATCCCGAACTTGGTGGTGACTCTAGGTACTAATGGTATCTCTATGGTTTTCCTAGTACTATACGGTGAAAAATCCTCAAACCGTGAAAAAAATAGTAGGTCCTACAAAGATGAAACAAATTGCATTGTGTCACAAACGATACATGTAGGCCCAAGTCTTGAAATATTAACTCTTTTCAATACAAAAAGTTGGTTACTTTCTTTTATTATTCCTGATGAAATTTCCTTTAAAAAATAGTCAAAATACCAAATACAACCGGAAGTGAAAACCGGAAGTACTGTAGTTGTAAATATTGACGTAGGAATCAAAGGAACATATACACGGTGAAAAATGCACAAACCGGGAAAAAATTAGTACAAAGATGAAACAAATTGCATTGTGTAAACAAATAAATCACAAATAACCTAGCCAGTGTCGGCGACTTTTACAACTTAAAAAAATGACTCCCCTTATAGATACAAATTTTTGTTACTCTCCTTTATTATTCCTGATAAAATTTCCTAAGACCAAATATAGGCCTATACAACCGGAAGTGACGATTGGCAGTAGTCGTGAATATTGACGTAAGAATCAATTTTAAATGAAAAGTTACGTGGAGGAGTTACAAATTTTTTGTATCTAGAAAGGGAAACAATAATTTTTTAAAAAAAGCTGGTAGAGTGTAGATTGTAGAATTAGGACACCCACCATTTTGTAAAAATTGTGTCTTTCTGTTAATCCGATTTTTTACAACTTTGGCTACGTTATTTGTGATTTATTTGTTTACACAATGCAATTTTGTTTAATATATTTTGTACTATTTTTCTCCCCAGTTTGTGCATTTTTCACCGTATATAAATCTGTCTATGATTCTTATTTCTTACGTCAATATTTAAAACGACTTCCGGTTGTGTTTGGTCTTATTTTAAAGGCAATTTCATCAGGAATATCAAAGGAAAGTAAATAAACTTGTACATGAGAGTCAATTTTCAAGACGAGCATAATGTAGATTAAGACTTTCCAGTTCGATTGTCGACTTGCTTCGTGTTTCTGTTTTTGACACAATGCAATTTATTTGGTCTTTGTACTATTTTTTTCGGTTTTTGCATTTTTCACCGTGTATATATATAAATACGCCTACTAGCTACACGGGATGTTAGCCCCTCCCCCCCCCAAGCCGAAATATCACAACTTTAACACCTGTTGTAAACGTTTTGTAAACACATTCATTTCGTCCGTCCACAAACGATATATTTGCGGGAAAAAAAGTGAAAAAAATCCGGGGTTGGGGAGTCAAATTTTGTACACCTGTATCGTTTGTGTACGTATTTATTTTATGAGTGCACAAACGATGTTGCCGCAATCGAATAACATTCAAAAGAGGGGGGGTGGGGGCTACTAGTGCATGAAGTTAGCCCTCCCATGCAAAAATGTCGATATTTTTACACGTGAATCATGTGTGCACATTTGTGCTTGCATTTATTTCGTTTTGCACAAACGACGTGGCCGCTATATTCCTGTGAAGGATAGCCCCTCCCCCCACATTTGTTTTTAATTGCGGCCTCATCGTTTGTGCACAAACGATGCACAAACGATATAAGTGTAAAAGAATCAACTTCACGAAATAGTCATCCCCCTCGAAATTTTATTTAATTATGGCCACATCGTTTGTGCATACCGAAAATAAACTAGGACTAGGGAAACGCCAAAGTCGTTGTTAGACGAGTGAGAGAGCCACGTGTTGAGTACCCGGAAACATCCCCTTTTCCTCCCAAAACCTAAGGTTGAATCTAGCTTGCATGGGCATATTTTCTCCTCCACAGTTTATTAGGCTAGAGTGGTGCATTAGGCCTTACAGTGTTGGACGCGCCCTTACTACAACAAATCTCAACCCCTCCTTTTAAACTCATGATATATTAATATTACCGATATTCAACACATGGCTTGCTCACTCGTCTAACATGACTTTAGCGTTTTTCCAAGTATATTATGAGTATAAATAAGAGTGGTTTGAGATTAGTTGTTAAAAGGGCGCGTCAACACTGTAAGCCCAATGCGCCAACTCTATAGCCTAATATACTGTGGAGAAAATGCATGCTAGCTAGTTCAGCCTTAAGTTTTGGGGGGGAAAGGGGATGTTCCCGGGTACTCAACACATGGCTTGCTCACTCGTCTAACAACGACTTTGGCGTTTCCCTAGTGTTTTCCGAGTACCCAACACATAGCTTGCTCACTCGTCTAACAACGACTTTGGCGTTTTCATAGTAGGTTTCAGAGGGCGTCAACCAATCGTGTAGTCGTTGTCGCCGACTTCGTACTGAATGGAGGCTTTGACTAGTTGAGGTTAAGTTGATTGGATTAAAGGCGCGTCAACTGTTAGGTTATAAAACGCAACTCTTATCTAGGGATATAGGGAAAGGGAAAAATCTATGCAGAACAGAATCAGCTACAAGTAGTAAAAGGAAAGAGGGGTTTCTCACGTCGTGGGCGTCTAGTCTTTGTCATCGTTCGTGTCGTTATGGTCGTCGTCGTTGCGGAGGAGGGGAGCTCCCCGACGACAACTACCAGAGCTCGCCTCTAGTTTCGAGGAGTAATATTCTACTTACCAGCTAACGTTTGTGAAATGGAGTTCGTTTTGGCGCGAGCCATCTCTTGGTCAAATGTCCGCCTATATCTATAATATAGACTTTCTATCGCATGACATTGACACTTAGGAAAACAAAAATCAAAACACGTGGTGATAACCATGGCACCGACTGTGTGATTTTTTATCCGTCACCGAAGACAATGTGTTTAATTGGATGAGCGTAGCGAGCGTAGCGAGCAGCGAAGATTCCATTTCACTACACTGGAGAAAAAAATCCGGAATGTTTTTCTTTCTTTCTTTTCTTTTTTTTTCTGTTTGTATTATTGTGTGTGGCTAAACCGATACTCCAATTGTGATGAAATTTTATGGAGGCCTTTGAAATCTCTGAACTTAGAACTGCCACGATTTTGAGCGCAATCGAAAATCTTTTTCTCATAAAAATCGCAATTTTACGATTTTTTTCGATTTTTAAAAAATTTCTTCGACTTATAACACCTACATGCTTAATCCGATTTTAATGATTTTTTCACAGAACCTTAATTTCATGAATTAAGATATTCTTGTGAAATTTGAGCGCAATCGAAAAACTATTTCTCATGAAAATCGAAATTTTACAGTTTTTTTTCTTTTTTAAAACAATTCTTTGACTTATAACAACTACATGCTTTATCCTATTGTAATGATTTTTTCACAGAACCTTAATTTTATGAATTAATATATTCGTGTAAAATTTGAGCGCAATCGAATAATTATTTCTTATGAAAATCGCAATTTTACGATTTTTTTCTTTTTTAAAAATTACGATTAATAAAAAAATTAAGTAAATTTTTAATTTTATTTAATTTAATTTTAAAAAAATCTTCGACTTAGTAATAATTTTTTCACAGAACAACAGAAAATCCGCATAACACAATGGCAGCTCAATGCACCAATATTACGCTCATCCAACAACGCGGCGGGACTTAAGCGTTTTCCTAGTTTATTTTATATAACCGTGGCTGTGGCCTTCTATCCGTAGGCCTATTTGCAAATGAAACATGTGCAATCTAAGTTCAAATTTTTAAGATTATTATTTATTGTAAGTTTAAATCGCAACGGATTGGGCTCATTTTGTTAGCAGTTCTCAGTTACCTGGTCACGGACGTCTGTTTAAAATTTCAGCTCAATCTATTTAGCCGTTCGGCCGTATGAGCCCGGACAGACAGACAGACATTTAACATACAGACAATACTCACGGCCAAGGCCCGATCGAGTATAGCGTTAGGAAAGACTTACGTTCGCTACGCTCACTCGTCTAAAAACACTCAGTTGGACGCGTTGTTGAGCGAGCACCGGTACGTGCAACATGACCCGAGTACGACATTCCCATAAGGCCCACCACACAGTGTAGGCCTAACTGGATATTGACATTGTACACTATATACTATTCTAACATCTTTGCATTGTACTAATTCACGTCATGCCTTCTAAAGTGTATCTTTGTATCTTCACTGCCTCCTTCATTTTTTAACATCATTTTTCGAATTATGATTACCAATAAGTCTTTAAGGTCTTGACCGATTTTGCTGAAAATTTGGAAAATAGGAGAGAATGTTATACTTATTGACCCTGCAAAATTTCATAACGATCGGTACATTTTTTTTTTTTTATAACCAACAATCGGATTTTGTTCAAAAGCAACCCGCCTAGGTGGTATGTACATGTGTGCAAAATTTCAGGTCGATCAGAGAAACGGTGCGACCTGTACCGAAGCAGTAGCAGAAAAAAAAACAGACATTCGAGCCATAAGAGTCAAGTGGAGACGCTCGCTACGCTCGCTCAATAAATACGTGCACAAACGACACATGTGTAAAAATTATGACTTTTCCGTATGGGAGTGTTGGCGAACTTCACGTGAAGCACAAACGATACAAGTGTAAAAGTATCAAACTTCACGTAATAGTCACCCCCCCCCCCCCCTTGAAATTTAATTTAATTGTGGCCCCATCGTGTGTGCACACCGAAAATACATGAACACGTGCACAAACGACACATGTGTAAAATATTTTACTATTCCGTATGGGAGTGGGGGCTAACTTCGCGCGAAGCTAGCCGCCCCCCCCCCCCCTCTGGGAATTTCAGACGAAATGCATACTAACGATGCACAGACGTAACGTCTTAGGTGTAAAGGTTGTGACATTTCGGCTTGGGGGGGCTAACTCCCTGTGAAACAAGCCCCACCCCCCGCATATTTTCTTCAATTGCGGACACATCGTTTTTGCACAAACGATACAGGTGTTAAAAATGTGAAATTTCCGCTTGGGGGGGGGGGGGGGGAGGGAGAGAGACTTACTTCACATACCTGCACTTACTTGCATCAATCAGCATCATCAGACTGTGTCTGATGCATTCCCTGGGTCAAATGACTGGGGCGCCACTACACGGTGCAGGAGGGCAATGGCATTCCCCCCGCGGCCGCCCCTCAAAGACACTACTATCCTGACACTGGCTGAGTGAGGTTCGCTTCCTCTACCGGAATGCGCCCAGCCAGTCAGGCACCCGTGGTGTATAATATTATTCTATCATAGCGAGTGAAAGTCGCAACCTTGAGACCTCCGGAAGGTTGGGTGAGCGTCGAGGCCAGACCTAACGGAGCGTAGCGATCACAAGCTCACCACTCCAAGCACTGTCTTCCACGATGTTACAAGCATTTCGGGTCGAGTAGAGTCAGTAGACTACAGCTGAACGACGCGTACCGCCCCCTGCAAACATTCGAACTTCCTTCCCATGGTCCAAGTATTTTCATCCACGTGACAGATGTAAATGTGGTTCAATGAGCGAGTTTGTAGACCATATTCTTGTCGTGAGTTGATATGTAAACAATGCTCGAACAACAAATACTATCATGATAGTAATTAGACGAGGGAGGGCAGCGAGACGAGGGAGGGCAGCTAGACGAGGGAGAGCAGCAACTGAGTCTTACCATTCACTCAAACGAGGCTTTGGCTGTTCCTGTATGAGTGAGTGAGTTCGCTCCAGAACTGCCGAACCGAAAGTCAGACGGGTGGTAGGTTTTTGGTGTATGTGATTGAAACCCGGTTGTTTAAAATCAGCTAAATAGACAAATCAGTCATTTTAGCTAGTGGCAGCCTGCATTTGTAAGTAAGTACCAAGCGGTAGTGTTTGTTGTATGGGGGAAGCCTTGTTGTTCCCTCGCTAGTAAGACCTCAGCATTCATAGTGAGCACCTGCAGTAGTAAATCGCCCCAACGGGGAGTGTTTTTTTGTATGTGAGTGAAAACCTAGTTTTGAAGCGCTAGTAAACCCTCAGTCATTCAGTAGTGAGCAGCCGCAGTAGTAAGCACCAAGCGGTAGTGGTTTTATTGTTTTTGGGATTTAACCTGGGATTGTCAATTTAGCTAGTAAGGGCCTCAGTCCTTTAGCTAGTGAGCAGCCCCGCGTAGTAATTTAGCCCAAACGGGAGTGTTGTATTTTTGTGAGTGAAGCCTGTATTGTAAAATCAGCTAGTAAAAACTCATTCATTCGCTAGTGAGGGGCCTTTCAGTTAAATAAGTAAGTTAGCCCGCGGTAGGTTTTTTGTTTTAGGGGAGTTTAAGCCTGTAGGGGGTAAGTCAGTAGTAAGACCCTCAGTCTTCAGCTAGTGAGGGAGCCTGCAGTAGTAAGTCACCAAACGGTTTGTGTTTTGTTTTATGTGAGGGAAAACCCGTTTGTTGTAAGTCAGCTAGTAAGCCTCAGTCATTCAGCTTGTTAGGGAGCCTGAAATAGTAAGTAACCCGCCCAAACGGTAGTTTTTGTATTTATGTGGGGTGAAAAATGTAGTTTTTTAAAGTCAGCTAGTAAGACACCGGGCATTAGGGTAGTGAGCAGCCCGCCGTAGTAAGTACTTCAGCAACAAAATTTTGTGTTTTAAATTTTATTGAGTGAACCCGTAGTTTTTCAAGTCGCTATAAGACCTCAGTCATTCAGTAGTGAGCACCCTGCAGTAGTAAGTAAAGTCAGCCAACGGGAGGGTTTTTATTTTATGTGAATGAAGCCTTTTAGTTTTTCAAAAACGCTATAAAACACTCGTCCCTTCAGGTAGTGAGGGAACCCGGGAGTAGTAAGTCCCCGCCAAACGGTAGTGTTGATTTTAGGAGTGAAGCCTAGTTTGGGAAGGGCCCGCTAGTTTGACACTCGTCCCTTCCCGCTATGAGCAGCCGGGATAAATAAGTAGCCAAAACGGGGAGTGTTGTATTTTATGTGAGGGAAGCCCGTAGTTGTCAAATCAGCTATAAACACTCAGGGATTCAGCAGTGAACGCCGCAGTAGTAAATAAGTCAGCCAAGCGGTAGTGTTGTATTGTATGTGAGTGAAGCATGTAGTTGTCAATCAGTTTTTGTAAGGGCCTCAGTTTATTTAGCATTTAGCAGCCTGCAGTAGTAAGTCAGGGCCCAAATGGTTTGTGTTGTATTGTATTAATTTAAGAAAGTAGTTTTTCAAATCAGCTAAAAAGACACTCAGTCATTTTGCTAGTGGCAAACCGCAGTAGTAAGTCAAACCAAGCGGTATTTTTTATTTTAGGGGAGTGAAGCCTAGTTGTTTAAGTCACTAGTAAAAACACTCATTCCTTTAGGGTAGTGAGCAGCCCGCCGTAGTAAGCAGCAAGCGGGAGGGGTTTTATTTTATGTGAGTGAAGCCCGTAGTTTTCCCAAATCAGCTAGTAAACCCCTCAGATTTTAGCTATGAGCAGCCTGCAGTAGGGAAGTCAGCCAAGCGGGGTGTTGTATTGTTGTAGTGAAACCGGAGTTGTCAAGTTTAGCTGTAAGGGCCCCCCCTCTTCAAACTAGTGAGCAGGGCCCGCAGTAGTAAGTCAAACCAAACGGTTTTTGTTTTATTTTAAAGTGAAATGAAGCCCCAGTTGTCCATCACTAAATAAACAACAGTCATTCAGCTAGTGAGCAGGCCCCAATTTGTAAGTCAGCCCAAACGTAGTGTTGTATTGTAGGAGTGAACCTAGTTTTTTCAAGTCAGTTTGAAGGGCACTCCCCTCCCTTCAGGCTAGTGAGCAGTCAAAATAAGGGCAGCAAGCGGGAAATTTGGGTTTTTAAAATTGAGTGAAGCCTCGTTGTCAAGTCAGCTAGTAAGACACTCAGTCATTCAGCTAGTGAGCAGCCTGCAGTAGTAAGTAAGTCAGCCAAGCGGTAGTGTTGTATTGTATGTGAGTGAAGCCTAGTTGTCAAGCGAACGAGCGCGAATGACGAGAAAAAGTGGTTAGCTCTGAGCCGAGCCGAACTAGGTAAATCGCGTGTCCGTGAAACTGCGGTAGTGTGCTGGTCGGCCGGCCGCTCTCAGGAAGTGCTTGTGTGTCGGGACAACAATGCCTCCGTGATGTTGAAGAAGGAGAAACCCATGATGTCGGTGAGCGCCATCATCCAGGGGACCCAGCTCGATCCCTGGACGAGGAGAGGTACGTTACTCCACGAGCTGATTCAGGACTCTCGACTCTAATTACCGGTTTTCTGGATATTAGACTACAACATTAATCAAAACTATTATTATCATCACCCGCGGAAACGCTTATTTCAATAGGAAAATAAATCTTGAGAGTGGTGATAGGTTCCCAGTTGGAATAGGTCAGGGAGGAAGTTTCGTTGCTTTCGTGTGTGTGACAGTTCTGTTCTCTGGTCAGTGGTGAGTGGAGAGTCTTCATTTCGTTCACATAAGATGCTTCGTAGTTTTTAAAACATTTCATAGATATTGTTTGAGTGGACAAGGCTAAATAGGCCCTCCCCCCAGTTGTTGATGCTGCACATCCATGACGTGTTGCTGTCAGTGTCAGCAAGATGATTTCTTTGAGTTATGCAGGTTAACCCTCCCGATAAAAAATAAAAACATGGCCATGCCGCATTGAAGGGCTCGACCACATGTGGAAATACGCATGGCCACTGGCCCACTACTACCTCCGCGTACACGACTCAAGTGTTGTCCTGTGTTTCTTCCTCATGACATAGGCAAGTCATGCCGTTTATCTAAGAATGTGCGCTGTAGCTCTAGGGTTCGGTTCAGTGTGCAACCGATGAGTGGTTTGTGAAGTGGTAGCATCACTGTACGAGTCTCAGGCGGGGGTCGAGCCCGTGCCCCTGTTTCTTCAACACTGTGCGTCGGTGACTATAATAGCCTCTCTGACGGAGCCTCTTCAGCACACATTTCGTCTTGCTCGCTTCGCCAATCCACGTCGGAAGTCAGTCTCGGTTTGATGGACAGCCCAAGGGCGGACGGACTGTTACAGGGTTCCCACAAACCTGTAAAGTCGTGTAAGGTCAGGGAAATGGATATTAGCCAGAAATGGCTAGAAAATTGGTATTGTTTATCCAAATGTCGAGCAAAGTCATAGAATCTTTACAACAAATTTGAAATTACTTAGGCCTAGTCAAGTTTATCTCAACGGTAGGAAGGAAGGCAAAGAATTATCCACACCATTGCCTGCTATGAGGAGTTAAGTTATCGAGCTAGTTGAGGTACCTATATATTAGTTTTGAATTAAGTTTTATAATGGCGCGTCAACCGTAAGGCCATTATGCCTCACTCTAGCCTTGGTGATGAAGGGAGGAAAGATCCAGCCTTAGGCAGGGGTGGAATGGGAGGGGAAGGGGTTGGTCATGGCTGTCCACGACGATTAAATAAGACCACTTACTACCAAAGACATTGGAATAGTATATCTTACTACTCGCTGGATAACTATAAACATTGAGGTTACAGGCCCGTGCTGGACAAAGACACGACACGACGTGTGTCAATCTACACATATGCATATTATGTTCCCGGCTACTCCACACATGGCTCACTCACTCGTTTAACAACGACTTTGGCGTTTTCTTATAGTAATATCAGAGTATAAAACATATTGGTCAAAGGTCCGTGCTGAACAGATCAACCCCAGGCTAAATGGAACGGCCAATGTTCGTCTTTAGCGTAGTTTATTATTTAGTAAAGTTTTTATTTTGATCGGCTTCCAGCGTCATGCACGAAACATTGAAGAAAATTTAGGCCTATATCTACAGAGAACATGGTTTGTAGTTTATTTGGTTTCAGACGGCGCGTCGTCGTTGTCCTCGTCTGTATAATGAAGATAGGTTATGTCATTGTCCTATAACGTTCATGATCGACTTACCAATCGCCTGTCTAGAAATCTTATAGACCCTGTTAGAATAAAGAAGGGAAGTCTACGATTTTAATTATATTCTGCGTATTACATTCGAAAGAAGAAGAAAGAAGGGTAGTCTACGATTTTAATTATATTCTGCGTATTACATTCGATTGACTGTTCCTATAGTATTTGTAACCATACTTTCATTGCCAGATGGTCGAAAGTCCAAATCCGGTTGATTTAGCCCCTACGGATGTCCATTGTCTTAAATTGTCAATTGTCAAAAAAAAAATGAAAAAGTAAAGGAAGTGTAGTTTATGCGACCAAGGGCCAAGCATTTTGAAACACAGATATTAAATTAAATGTAACAATCTTTCCATTGTTGGGAATTCAAAATTCGGTGGTTTTAGCCTCGAGCGGTGTCTAAAAGTTGACTTTTTTATGAAAATATTTTTTGCCGTTGATAGGAAATGTTTATGGATAGTTTCTGTGACCATATGGGTGGAAGTTGTGAATATGTATATTTGGATGAGCGTAGCGAGCGAAGCGAAGATTCCATTTCACTACACTGGAGAAAAAAATCCGGAATGTTTTTTTTTTCCTTTTTTTTCTTTTTTTCTGTTTGTATTTTTGTGTGTTTGTAAACACGATTCTGGCTAAACCGATACTCCAATTGCGATTAAATTTTCTGGAGGCCTTCGAAATCTATGAACTTAGAACTGCCACGTTTTTGAGCGCAATCGGAAAATTATTTCTCATGAAAATAGCAATTTTACGATTTTTTTCGATTAAAAAAAAATCTTCGACTTATAACACCTACATGCTATCTCCGATTTTTATGATTTTTTTCACAGACTAAAATTGTATGAATTAAGATATTCGTGTGAAATTTGAGCGCAATCGAAAAATTATTTCTCATGAATATCAAAATTTTACGTTGTTTTTTCTTTTTTAAACAATTCTTTGACTTATAACACCTACATGCTTTGTCCTATTGTAATGATTTTTTCACAGAACCTTAATTTTATGAATTAATATATTCGTGTTAAATTTAAGCGCAATCGAATAATTATTTCTTATGAAAATCACAATTTTACGATTTTTTCTTTTTTTAAAATTATGATTAATTAAAAAAAAAAGTTAATTTTGTTATTGGCTGTGTCTCCTACCAACCCCCCCTGGCAGCAGTGAGGCCCACTGCGTAGCACTGCTGCCAGCCCCCCTACTAGCGAACCTAGTGTGAGAAGGTTGCAACTTCAGTTTAATTGGTACAACCCCCCCTGGCAGCAGTGTTGTCTAGTACCGTGCCCTGCTGCCAACCCCCCCTGCCAACCTGGATTAGGCCCTGTTTAGGCCTGTATCGGGAATGGTATTCGTCCGACTGGCAAGTAGTAGGGCCCACTGTTTAGTTTAGGTCTGTATTAATACGAGGAACTGGAATTTGACGACCTGGCCACCCTCCCTGGCAGAGAAATGATACCGTGTACTGCTGCCAACCCCCCTGCCTACCTCGTTAGGCCCTGTTTAGGCCTTTATTGGGAATGGTATTCGTCCGACTGGCAAGTAGTAGGGCCTACTGTTTAGTTTAGGTCTGTATTAATACGAGGAATTGGAATTTGACGACCTGGCCACCCTCCCTGGCAGAGAAATGATACCGTGGACGGCCTTTTTTATTTTATTTAATTTAATTTAAAAAAATTCTTCGACTTAGTAATGATTTTTCTGACAGCTCTATGCACCAATTACGCTCATCCAACAACGCGCCTGAAAAAGCGTTTACGAAGCTTCCTAGTTATCTTTCCATTGCCGGATTCTGGACACCAAATCCGGTCTGGCACTGGCACGATGCACAACAGTCAGATTGGTTGGACATTGGTAACATGGTGATGTGTTCGAAAATTGACACTTGGTTAGTAATTGAGCAGTGGCTGTCTGTACTCTAGCCTCTAGGCCTTCAAATTCCAACTCGACACCTTCTCGCGGTTTGGCCCGTAAATAGGGGAGTTTCACTCCCTGAAACTAATGGCGAGCTCTGGGTCGTCGTCGGGGAACCCCTTCCCTTTGACTACCTCCCCGACGGCGACGACAAAGACAACACGGACGGATGATGACACAGACGGAGACGACCACGACGTGGGGGAACCCCTGCCCTCCCCATATGCTTGTGGATGGTTCTGACCAGCACAGGCCTGTCCACCCCTTGTTCCCCCGCGTCATCCCTTACGTCCCTCCCTTCGTCTCGATTAGCCAAGTTGCATAAATATGAGACGTAAAGCAATATCCAATCATATCTAGATCTATGGAAGCAAGCGGGGCTTGGAGAGTTGTTGTTAGGTAATAGGTTCGGTGGGTGGTGTAGAAGGCGTGTTTGTATTTTTCATGGAGAGTTGTTTGGGTGTCACCTGATGTAGGCGTTCATTTCTCTCGCCCGGTCTTGACTCGGTGCAGGTTGTGTGGGGTGTGAATGTGCTTCGGGTGCTGTGGTTTATTTTGATTCTGTATTTACTAGGAAGCTTCGCAAACGCTTTTTCAGGCGCGTTGTTGGATGAACGTAATTGTTTAAAAACGAAAAAAGCGTAAAATTGCGAATTTCCTAAACAAATACTTTTTCGATTACGCTCGAATTTCACACGAATATAATAATAAAATTAAGGTTCTGTGAAAAATCATTACAATCGGATAAAGCATGTAGGCCCCTAGAGATGTATAAGTCGAAGAATTTTTTTTTTTAATCGAAAAAAATCGTAAAATTGCGATTTTCATTAGAAATAATTTTTCGATTGCGCTCAAAAACGTGGCAGGGCTAAGTTCAGAGATTTCAAAGGCCTCCACAAAATTTCATCGCAATCGGAGTATCGGTTTAGCCAGAATCGTGTTAACAAACAGCCAAAAATACAAAAAAAAAACATTCCGGATTTTTTTCTCCAGTGTAGTGAAATGGAATCTTCGCTTCGCTCGCTACGCTCATCCAATTATCACTTTCTAACATAACAGCAAGCAAGCCCGAAAACCCAAATATATCCCTTCTAACACTAAAAATAAAAATAAAAACTCTTAACTATTGTTATTGATTGGTAGCAATTGCCGTACTACGTCCGGGGATTTACAAATGAGATAACGATCCAGAGCTAGTGTGCTATGACGTGTCTGCACTGGGCCATGCGGCAGTAGCACGTGCTCGGCCTTGATTATGACGTGACGCGACCTTGACGCGACGGGAATAGTTGATTTTCACTCGTCGCTTGAGCTACCTAGCTGCTGTGTCCGTGCCTGGTGTGGTGTGGTCTGTGGTGTAGAGGTAGGAAGGTGGTATAGGTAACCCCGGAAATGTGCGTGGTGCGCCGAACATCACTAGACGCATACCAAACCCTTTCATTTGCTTTGCGGCCCGGCGGGCAATGAAAAACACATAATCCAAAAGAAGAAAATGGCTTATGAAAGTGATTCGAGCAATTACTGTATATTTTTTCAAGATAATTTATTTTAACTTTAACTTTTGATTCTGCCTTTTTAACTGGAATCGTAATAACTCACCTTGTAGACGAAAGATATTTACGAAATTTGTTCCTAACAAACTCTGGGGCAATGTTATGGGTAGCTCGTGATAAATTTTGAATTATCTCGCTCCACATCCCCCCAAAAGGCACCTATTGTAAATTCCTGTTTTCGATCTTTAGGACCAGTCATAGTCCAAGAGCTCGCAACATAAAGTCTCCCCTCATAGGGTATATATGGTTTGACCATTGGAATAGAAGCGGAAATTCAAGTCATTTTCAAAAATGCCCGTCTTACAAGTCAACGTTGGGGCGTTTACCCGTCAGACGCCCCCAAAGTGGGCCCCAAAAATGTCAAATCTGCCCCTATTAAGTAAACATGATTGAAACATACAAAAAATTAAAATTCCCAAAAATCACCCGTGGGTGGCCCCAAAAAAGGTCAACTCTGCCCTCATAAGGTATACATGATTCAAACATACGTCATTTTATAGGGAAAATTACTAGAAAATCGAATATCACTCGTCAGACGGGCTGGGTTGGGCCGTTGACCCGTCAGATGCCCCCAAAGTGGCCCCCCCAAAAAAGGTCAAATCTGCCCCTATTAAGTAAACATGATTGAAACATAAGAAAAATTATCGAAGGAGTTAGCCCAAAAATGAATATCACTCGTCAGACGGGCTGCGTTGGGCCGTTGACCCGTCAGATCTGACATGCCACCAAAGTGGCCCCCCCCCCCAAAAAAAAAGTCAAATCTGCCCTCAATAAGTATACATGATTCAAACATACGTCATGTTATTGTAAAAGTTACCAGGAAAACGAATATCACTCGTCAGACGAGCTGCGTTGGGGATTTGACCCGTCAAACGCCGCCGAAGTGGGCCCAAAAAAAGCCAAATTTGACCTCATTGGATGAGGGCGTAGCGAGCGAAGCGAAGATTCCATTTCACTACACTGGAGAAAAAAATCCGGAATGTTTTTTTTTTTTTTT
Organism: Sweltsa coloradensis; assembly: GCA_024449915.1. NCBI lineage: Eukaryota > Metazoa > Arthropoda > Insecta > Plecoptera > Chloroperlidae > Sweltsa > Sweltsa coloradensis. The sequence goes on from JAMZAV010001243.1 coordinate 34,923, forward strand.
TTTTTTTTTTTTTTTTTTGTATTTTTGTCTGTTTGTTAGCACGATTCCGGCTAAACCGATACTCGGATTGCGATGAAATTTTATGGAGGTCTTCGAAATCTCTGAACTTAGAACTGCCACGTTTTTGAGCACAATCGAAAAAAAAATTCTCATGAAAATCGCAATTTTACGATTTTTTTCGATTTTTTAAAAATTTCTTCGGCTTACAACACCTACATGCTTTGTCCGATTGTAATGATTTTTTCACAGATCCTTAATTTTATGAATTGATATATTCGTGTAAAATTTGAGCGTTATCAAAAAAATATTTTTTACGAAAATCGCAATTTTACGACTTTTTTCAATTTTTTAAATTTCTCCAGCTTATAACACCTACATGCTTTATCCGATTGTAATGATTTTTTTACAGAACCTTAATATTATGAATTAATATATTCGTGTAAAATTTGTGCGCAATCGAATAATTATTTCTTATGAAAATTTCAATATTACGATTTTTTCCTTTTTTAAAATTACGAATCATTAAAAAAAAAAAAATTTAAGTTAATTTTTTATTAAATTTAATTAAATTTTTTATTAAATTAAATTAAATTAAATTTTAAAAATATCTTCAACTTAGTAATGATTTTTTCACAGAACAACAGTAAATCCGCATAACACATGGCAGCTCAATGCACCAATTACGCTCATCCAACAACGCGGCGGGACTTAAGCGTTTTCCTAGTAAGGTATACATGATTAAAAAATACGGCATTTTATTGAAAAATTGACCACGGAAAAGAATATCACCATATCACTCGTCAGACTGGCTGTGTGGGGCCCTTACCCGCCACTTGCCCCCCCCCCCCCCCCGAAAAAAAAAAGAAAAACAGTTTAAAAAATGTTTTGTCTTGAATACTTATGAAATTATGTTGGATTCAATCGGATTTGTGCGATAATTTGTAGTCATGATGTTTAAGCATATTTTGGGTCATTGAGCCCTGTAACTACCACTTTTTTTATTTTTTCGGAATATCTAGATCGATGAATAAATCAGAAAGACATGTTATACTTCGTCTTATGGTAATTATATAATTAATAATGGTGTATGTATAGGATTAGGGTGTAAACTGTAAAGAGTGTTTTAATTTTATTTTTTTTTTTACAATTAATGAAGAGTTGTGTTTAATTTACTACTTGTTACATGATACTATACGGATTCTCACTAATCACTAATCACTAATCACCATCACTATTGCATATTGTATAACGATACAAGAAAATCATTGACAATCAATTACTTTTATCACATAAGTAATCATATCATAGTAATCATAAGTTACGTAAATAATTAACATCATATGATAACCTAGCAATAATCTTTAATATGTGTTGAATCATGTAAATAGTTTTTATAAGTTACAAACAATTGAGGGTAAGAATATATCAATTCATATGTCTCCAAACATCAAAACTTCCATACATTTGTTATCACCGTATGTTTCAACTTTTTATCATAGTAATTTACAAGTAGTTTATATAAGTTACAAACAATTGAAGATTAAAGGCTAATATATAAATTGGTTTGGTACTTATAATTAACTTCAAATATCAAAACTTCTATCACATTGGAAATCACTGTACACTTGTACCCTTGTACGCTTTAACATTTTATTAGTAATCATCATCATATCATAACATACGTAATAATCTTTTACATGCGTTGAAACATGCAAATACTTTTCATAAGTTAAAGACAATTGACAATTGAACGATTAGAATAAATAAATTGTTCAAAAATCAAAACTGTAATCACATTTGACATCATGTACGCTGCTTCCGAAACATCTATGTCATCATCCTCACTCGAAATCCTCTAGGCCTTCTAAATCACATTGCATAATCTCATCAAGTGACAAAGGATACAATCATCCGGAACCATCTTGTCTGTTTAAACATCTCTCTCTCTCTCTCTCTTATCTTCTCTTTATAATATATACATTATATTATATACTTATTATAATTTAAAGTAATCGTTTTTCGGTTCAATGCTACGTATATTTTCATTGGGCCAATCGTTTCGAGAGATTTCACCCATCATCTTCAGGCTATCACTTATAATTAAACGAAACTGCATCACTATTGATAAATACAGAACAAACCTGGAGAGAAAAACACAAAGTCAACAAAAGAAATCACTGGGCACACACCACATGACAATTAATACCATTCCAATAAAGACATATGCAAGATTGATCGTTGCAAGAACAAGAAATTCACTACAATGTCCGTCTTTAAACGATTTTCGTCATGGATCTTGTCACTCTGACCGTAGATTCATTTACTTGTAGATCATCTGCATGTATTAATAACTGAGGCATTGATTGTTGGTCATCAAACAAAACAAAACACACAAAACAAAACAAAAACAAAAAAACACAAAACAAAACAAAACATCAAGACAGTCTTTAACACCAACAGAAAGATAGGAGAGTTGTTACGAAGTAGTAAGGACCACATCCACCTAGAAGGTAGTGGCGTGTATGAAATACCATGTGGGAATTGTGACAGATGCTATGTGGGTCAAACAGGAAGGAACATGTTTCAACGACAACAGGAACACAGGCTAGCTGTTGAGCACATGGACAGAACATCAGTCCTTGCTCAACACACTAAGGAAAGTGGCCATGTTATCGACTTTGCTGGCATGAAACCCATTGGCACCGTTGAGGAGTTTCTTCCTAGAATGTTACGAGAAGCCATCGAGATAAACAAAAGAGCTCACAGTCTAAATAAACAGCAAGATAGCCAACGTTTATCGGTAACATGGAAACCTGCAATTTCAGGGATCCATGTAAAATCACATAGGCTAACTGTGAAACCTACAGACCAACAATCAACGCCTCAGTTATTAATACATCTACAAGTAAATGAATCTACGGTCAGAGTGACAAGATCCATGACGAAAAACGTAAAGACGGACATGTAGTGACTTTCTTGTTTCTTTGCAACGACAAGCTTTGCAATGACTTTCTTTGAATGGTATTAATTCGTCATGTGTGCAGTGATTTCTTTTGTTGACTTTTGTTGTTTTTTCTCTCCAGTTTTGTTCTGTATATCAATAATGATGTAGTTTTCGTTTTTAATATTTTAAAGTTGTATTGGCCCTGAAGATGATGGGTGAAATCTCATCGAAACGTTGGCCCAATGAAAATATATGTGACATTGAAACCGAAAAAACGATTACTTTAATACATATCGGCCACGAAAACCTTCAAAAACATTTTAAAATATTTTACGGTAAAACCACGTACCTTGTTAAAATTGGAGTCCTAGTTGGACGTTGTCGGGTGAATGCAACATTGGCGAAACGTTGCATTCACCCGACAACGTCCAACTAGGACTCCAATTTTAACAAGGTGTTGCATTCACCCGACAACGTCCAACTAGGACTCCAATTTTAACAAGGTACGTGGTTTTACCGTAAAATATTTTAAAATGTTATCATATACCAACCACGAAAGTCTAAAAACTCATATATACATTATGGATTTTTTTTTTCTTTCTGTCTATGCTGCGGCTGCCTATACAATAAAACCAAGGTGGCTAAGCTCGAGAAAACCAGGCTTTGACGCAGAGCGCAGAGGTAAAGTCTGGATCACTTGGAAGCTCTATCGTTGGTCCTATCGGGTTGTGCTTTGCACTTAAATGTTAAGAAAGAATGTGTAATAAGGGGTATCTAGACACATTTTCCAAATATTGCTCACTTTTCTTATTAACTGACCCTAAATATGACACCAAACTGTTAATTTGTAGTAATTTACCAATTTTGTGTAGGAGACAATTATTTGAAATCTCGAAATGTGCTTAGATAGTGACACACGCTCATCCTTTCTGAACAGCCTCCCAAAAATGCAGATTTTTGGATGAAAATTTAAGGTAAAAAACGGTACGTTCTGTATGTGAAATTAGCTGGATTTGACCATCAAGCGTGTTGTTAAAAGGGTTTTCATCATTGTAAAAAAAGATGACCTGAGCTTGGCAAACAGTCTTAAGGGCAGATTCGACATCTTTGGGGGCCAACTTTTGGAGGTTACCTAACGGGTCAAAGCCCCAACGCAGCACGTCTGACGAGTGATATTCGTTTTCCTGCTAACTTTTTCTATAAAATGACGTATGTTTGAATCATGTATACCTTATGAGGGCAGAGTTGACCTTTATTGGGGCCCACTTTGGGGAAGTCTGACGGGTCAACGGCCCATCACAGCCCGTCTGACGAGTAATATTCATTTTTGGGCTAACTTCTTCAATAATTTTTCTTATGTTTCAATCTTGTATACTTAATAGGGGCAGATTTGACCTTTTTTTGGGGGGGGCAACTTTGGGGGGATCTGACGGGTCAACGACCCACGCAGCCGTCTGACGAGTGATATTCGTTTTTTCTAGTAATCTTCCCTATAAAATGACGTATGTTTGAATCATGTATACCTTATGAGGGCAGAGTTGACCTTTTTTGGGGCCCACTTTGGGGGCGTCTGACGAGTCAACGGCCCATCGCAGCCCGTCTGACGAGTGATATTCATTTTTGGGCTAACTTGTTCTATTTTTTTTCTTATGTTTCAATCATGTATACTTAATAGGGGCAGATTTGACCTTTTTTGGGGCCCACTTTGGGGGCGTCTGACGGGTAAACGCCCCAACGTTGAATTGTAAGACGGGCATTTTTGAAAATGACTTGAATTTTCGCTTTTATTCCAATGGTCAAACCATATGTACCTTATGAGGGGAGACTTTATGTTGCGAGCTCTCGGTCTATCACTGAACCAATCTCAAAGTGAAAAAATCATTACAATCGGATAAAGCATGTAGGCATTTTTTTTAAATCGAAAAAATCGTAAAATTGCGATTTTCATAACAAATTATTTTCCGATTGCGCTCAAAAACGTGGCAGTTCTAAGTTCAGAGATTTCAGAGGCCTCCATAAAATTTCATCGCAATCGGAGTATTGGTTTAGCCGGAATCACAAAACACACAAAAACAACAAAAATACAAAGAAAAAAAAAACATTTCGGATTTTTTCCTCCAGTGTAGTGAAATGGAATATTTACTTCGCTCGCTACGCTCATCCAAAAAAGCAATTTGAAACCGCACCAAAAGGAGAAATTTTCCATTTTTGCATGAAAACATGAAGTAAAGCTTTTTATCGGTTTTTACCGCCCAATCAGAAAAATGAACTGTTTTATTAGTATTAATTGCGGAAAATCGCAAAAAAAATTAATTGAATGATGGTTTTCCACAAATTCAACCATTTTGTCAGTGTTTTGTAGTGTCTTTACTTGACGGAGGAAAAACTAAATGATTTCGACTGGTCGACTATCGAGTCAAAATCGATAAACCAAGTCGAATCTTTGCGCATCTTTTGACATTGGTCCAAACTAACCATGTCTAAGCCTGAATTGATTGTTACATTTACCAATTTTAATAGCACAAAAAAGGCGCATTTAGTAACTTTTTGGATGAGCGAAGCGAAGACTTCAATTTCACCGACCCCCCATAAAATTTAGCTCGGGTGTTTTTTTTTTTTTTTTTTTTTAATTTTAATTTTTTCTGTCTGTTTGTTCGCTCTCTACTGGGCAAACGGCATATGCGATCTTGATGAAAATTAGAGGGGACCTTCGTTTTCTCTGAACTTAAACTTGCCACGTTTTTGGGTACAATCGAAGAAATATTTCTCATGAATATCGTACTTTTACGATTTTTTTTTTATTTTTAGTGCAATATTTTCGTGACATTTGGACCGATTCTGACCAAACGGGTGAGGCTACAACGTTCATATTTCACATGCACATTAAGGTAACGGTGATGTATTGACGTTTGAAAGAAAAAGTTGAAAAAGTTAGCCAGAATCTATAGAAATAAAGGTTTTAATATTTAACACCTCAAAAAACTCAAATTCTAATAATAATAATCATCATAACTCAGTTCCAACTATGTCGGGTTGAGTGGTGGTTTTCCACCATTATTAAGGGCATTAAACTGTAGATACTAAGCTTGCCAGACTCAGTGTTTCTTCCGCATCATCTAACTCCTTCCTCTCCACCAATTTACTCCACTCTCTTCTGTCCTCCCACAGCTTTACTCTTGCCACATGCTCCCACACTTCATTCCGTTTTCCAACGTCTTCTTGAATTAATCTTTCCCATTTTTCTCTTGGCCTTCCTACTCTTCTTTTCCCCTCCTCTGCCACTTCAAATTCTCGTCTTGGAATCCTCTCTCTGCCCATCCTTTTCATATGTCCAAACCATCTTAGACGTTCTCTTCCTAGCTTAAACTTCAATCTCTCCAATCCCAGTTCTTTCCTTATTTCATTACTTCTTATCTTGTCCATCTTTGTAACTCCCTTAATACTTCTTAAAAACTTCATTTCTGCTGCTTCCAGCTGACTCTCTTCTTTTGTTCCCACTGCCCATGTTACTGCCCCATATGTTAGTATAGGTACAAAATATGCCTTATACAGCAAAATTTTACATTTTTGTGGGAACAACTCATTCCATAGTAACTTTCTCACCAATTGGTAAAACCCTTCTGCTTTTTGCACTCTAGATGACACTTCCCTACACACTTTTGCATCTTTTGTCAATATACTTCCCAAATATTTAAATTCTTCTTTTTCTTCTAAGACTTCTCCACGTAGTACAATATTTTCCATGTCTCTAGGCCTGCCCTTTGTCTTCTTTGGCATACGCAAACATGCACTCTTTTTCTGATTGATTTTTAGACCAAACTCTGTAGTAACTTCGTTCCATCTGTCCACCTTCTCCTGCACTTCTCTGGCACTCTCCCCCCAAATCAACACATCGTCCGCAAACACTAATGTTCTTGTGTCCCTTCCATCTGTATTTGGTTCCACTCTTCTTATAATTTCATCCATTACAACAGTAAAGAGTGTTGGAGATAACACACTACCTTGTCGCAAGCCCTCATTTACTTGGAACCATTCTGACCTACCCATATCTGTCTGTACACAACTTTCACTCCTTTGATATGTACTTTGTATCCTGTCTATTAAACCTCTTCCCACTCCTTTTATCTCTAGACACTCCCATACTTTCTCTCTAGGCAGGCGATCGTATGCCTTCTCCAGATCCAAAAACACAATGTGCATTTCCCCCTTTTTAGACCGTCCACTTCTGAACCCATATTGTTCTTCTCTTAGATCTGTGTCATATACCTCCTTCAGTCTTAGTTCTATAACTTTCTCATAAATTTTTGCACACTGACACATTAATGTCACCCCTCTATAATTTTCACACTTCTTACGGTCACCTTTCTTAAACAGCGGCACAATTATACCTCTTTTCCAATCTTCCGGTACCTTCTTTTGTTTCCACGCAGCACTTATTACTCCAAATAACCATCTTCTTCCTTCCGCACCTGATGCTTTGATCATTTCCACAGAAATGTCATCCACTCCCCGGAGCCCTACCATTCTTCCTGGCTCCTAACGCCCGCGCCACCTCTTGTTCTGTTACCTCGTCTTCTTCATCTTCTCCACTTGCCTCTTCCTCTTTCTCTGCATTTAAATTTTCACTAACCTGTACATTTAGCAGATCTTTGAAATATTTCCTCCACATTTCTTGTATTTCCTGTGGGTTGTTTGTAACTTGGCCATTTTCATTTACCATGAGCTTTTGTTCTTCCCTTTCTTGTCTTTTTGTCTTTACTAGTCCGTACATAATTTTCTTATTTCCCTGGAAGTCATCTTCTAATTTACCAGCAAATTCTTCCATTGCTTTGTCTTTCTCCTCCTTCACAATTTGTTTCACATCGGTTTTTCGCCTACGGTACTCGTACTCATTTTCTGTAGATTTGCACTTTTCATTCTTTTTCCAAGCTAGTTTCTTCTCCCGAACTGCATCTCGTACCCTCTCGTTCCACCATCGCGTTTCTTTCTCTTTCCTCCTTCCACTGACTCTTCCACACAACTCTTCTGCACTTGACACAAAAACCTTCTTAAAGTTTTGCCATTCTTCTTCTATTTCTCCCACTTCATTTGTAGGTGTTTGGTCACTAATTCTTGTCATAAACTCTTTTTGCACTATCGGAGATTGCAGTTTCCACACTTTTAATCGTTTGTGCCGGTTCTTTATTCTCTTTTGGGTCTGTACCATCATTCTAAACTTCCCCAACACCAGCCTGTGGTCTCCATCCAATGATATTGATGGCATTACCCTCACATCCTCAAGATTTCTCATTACTTCTTTTCCTATACATAGATAATCAATTACTGTCTCTGATCTGTCTTCACCATAGCCATATCTCGTTATTTGTTGGGTTCTACGTTTCTTGAACCAACTATTTCCTATAACTAATGAGTTTCTGGCACACATTTCTAACAATTTCTCTCCATCTCTGTTTCTTGCATCTATCCCATGTCTGCCCATAACCTCTTCAAATCCTTTTCTATCTTTTCCTATTCTTGCATTAAAATCCCCCATTACTACAATAGTATTCGATGTCATAATTGCTTCTAATTTTGCCACAAACTCATCCTTCTCAACCACTGGTCTTCCTGTTTGAGGCGCATACACCTGAATGAATTCGATTGTCATGCTGTCATTGCACAAGATGTACATCTGTATCATTCTATCACTATGGCTTTTCACATTTACAATACTGTCTTTCCATTCAGGGCTTACCACAAATGCTACCCCATTTCTTCCCTCCACTCCTCCAGACCACCACAGCTTGTATCCTTCTCTGAGATTCTTGTTTCCACACCCTTTCCACTTTGTCTCACTGAGTCCCATTACACACAGTTTCTGTTCTTTCATGACATCAATGATCTCTTCGATTTTACCATTAAGTGACACTATATTTATTGTGCCCACATTTATAACTTTTCCTTCTTTCCTGTGTGATGATGTTCTCCCTATTTTGTTTGGTTTTCTCCTTTGTCCACGGTCTATGCCTAACTTCTTTTTCTCCACACCCACCTTGTGTGAAAATCCTTCTGCCACATTGTTTCAGATTCCTTTCCTTTTTTTCTTACATTCACATCTAGGCCTAGCCATTTTCCCTCGTTGCTCATTACGAAGCGTTTTGCTCTTATTCCCACTTCTCTTGCTATGTTCCATTTCTCTTCTATTCCTTCCACCCCATTCATGTCTATATATTCTACTTCAATCCTCTTGCATATTTCTTTTATGTCATTATTGACACCTAAGCTTAACCTCTCCAGGGCCCCGATTCATGTACATTTAACCCGGAGTTAGGGCGAGGTAAGGAAGGAATAGGACGGGTTAGGTCGAACCAATGAACAAGCTCTATGTCACTGTATGAATGACGATTAACTTATCACTGCAACTTAGATGATTGTTTCATTGGTTTCCACCGCCATCTAACTTAGTAAGTTTGACGACGAACTTTGCTAAATGTCGCCGTGTTTTATTTAATTTTTGATGTTTAATGAGAATTTTGATGAGAGTGTGTTGTACATCATCGAATTAAAAGAAATACGTATACTCTTGCCGTAAGTTATGGCATAGCCTAGGACTATCGTATTATTTTGATTCAAAATAAAGTTGCAATTAGCCGTCAAAACTTGTAATTTTTTAGGGAAGTGTGTCGAAACAAGGCCATGCAGGCTAGGTAAGGCCTAGGGCTTGTCAAACGTGTATTGGTACTATGCATATTTCCAGGCCTATAGCCTCCAGGAACAATAGACTAAGTCTATTAAATTATAAATAATTTTCTACAACTAAGCCTAGGTCGATGCCTGTTTCTGTTATGTTTTTTGAGCGCAATAACAATATTTTTCTAGTTTAACGTCTAGGCTCAAAAATAAAAATGTCCGCCTATCTGTTTACAAATTTTGGCTACCTCCGACCGAGGCAGCATAAATCGGTATTCATGAAGCATTGACTTGCCCTAACTCTCGCTAACTTTCACACCACCGCTAATCCTGGCAAGCTCGGGGATTAGGCCGAGGTAAGGCCGAGTGGCAATGACTATATTTTTAGGTAAACACATTGTTTTTTACAAAATACTAAACAAGAATATCGAAAATGCGTCTTTGTGAGTCGATTCTATTTTAATTTGAAATAAATAGACATGTAACTTTTTAAATTGTGTCTTGGCATTAACTTGATGGGCCAATTTGTGTGGGAGTGCAAAATCCATTTTTCTCACCACTTTAGGTGTAGTCATTAGCGCCAAAAAGGGCATAAGTATAGGGCGATATTGAACAGTAAATACATTTTGCACAAATAAGGGCCTAACTAGTACGTGTCACAAGTTAGGTCTTATAAACAACATATAGACTCGAACCCAAAAAATTGCATTTTTTTACAACGATTTGGTGCAAGAAATTATTTTGTCGTTGTGCCGTTTTTTTTTTTACCATATCTCAGCCGGTTGTAATTACTGATAGTCGACACTTGTGTGAAATATTTCTTTACCAGACCAAACAACGAAAGTCTGCACGGGGATATAAAGTACACACAAATAAGTATAACAGACAATTATTTTAAAAAATGCCAATTACTGAGTGTAGCATAACATAAATAAACAATTATTGGGGCAATTTTAAAAGGTAAAAGAATTTGGATCAAGCAGGTTCCGAACTGGCGACCCTTTACGTGGTAGTTGACCATGCTACGCACTACTACGCCACGACGCGGCCGTCCTTCGCGTTGGCTTTACATCGTTGGTCTTGTTGTTAGCGTATCTGCTTGCATCAGTTCTTGTCTTAGGAGTTTGTAAACGGTGACTTTGGAGCCGTCCTAGCAACGAAGCACATAATAAATTCAGAGTTGTTCTGAATCGGCCTTGTTGATTCTGGCGTGGATCCGCGGGTGTTCGCACTGTCCATACCACTGATTGCTATATTTCCTATTACAAATATCGATCTTTGGTTGGTTATCGCTCACAGCGTCGATTGCGTAGGCACCTACAGGGTTGGCTTGGTCGCTTTGATTTACTGTCCCCTTATATAACTGAGTGGGTAGACTCTAAATACAATTTATTTTATTTATTTATTTATAACACGAGCCTCACGACGCATTCAGATAACTCTTTATTTATTGGTATTATTAAGGGCACTTTTTACACTTCAAAGCCTTCTGCCACATTTAATTACTGTTATAATCGACTATTTATAAAGCATGCACGTTATTACTCATTTATTCTGGCGTAATAACATTTGAGGTGAGGTTTCTGCCGTCGTCGGTGCAAATAGCCACTACCTCCGCCTAACTCTTGGTGTTAGGGAGTATTTGGCTGAGGTAGGGGGAGGGCGAGGTAGCGAGTGTTAGCTCAACGTACATGAATCGGATTGGACGTTGCCCCTCGCTAACTCTTCTTAACCCTGCCTAACCCTGGGATAAAAATGTACATGAATCGGTGCCCAGGTGCTTAGCCCACACATGCCTATCTTGGCATTATAAAACTGTCTCTTCACCAATACAAGTAAGCCTTGTAGATGCCCGAGCGTGACAGCCTTTTCCTCTCCGGCCCACTTCTCTCCGTTCCCTGCACATATAACCGCCACCTCTATATTTCCATCCGGTTTGTACTCTTCTACCTTCTTTTTAATGGCGTTTTCCATTGGCATGCACTCGCGAGTGCATAGATGTCATTGTTGTCAACCTCCACTTGAATAACATTACAAAACTGAACAAATGAAAAGACAAGTGGCAATCCAGTGCGCACTAGGCGCACCAGGGTCCACTAGATACTTATGCTAAGCTGCTGTAAGTTGGGTCTTCTCACCTGATGTAAACAAACCACCATCTTATATCCCTGCGTGTGTTTTAAAAATAATCTGGAGCGCTCCGAACCAGCTCTTTAATATTATCCGTAGCAGAATGTGATATGTTTTTGTTTTGTTTTGACAGATCATGGACAGAAAAGATTGGGCATTGTAGATTATTATCAATACTACCATTGATATTAGGCCTACCTTTGTGTTTAGAATGTAGTTACAACTCCACGATAAAAGATTGTATGTGCATAATCCTAGGCTAGGCCCTCATCTTTATGTGGGATTTTTCATGGACCAAGGCCTAGCTAGACCTTACCCAATAAAGCCTTCTTGTAAAAGTCGTCGTAGAGCTTAGGTCTGAAGGTGACCCGCGTTCTTAGGCCTAGACCCTTAGATCAGAGTCAAGTTCAAGTTTGCTGTTCAAGTTTGGGGTTTTTGGTTTATATATGGTGAACCGTGCAAGTATTATTTATTATTGCCAAAATTTCAGAAATTAAAAAAGTTGCCCCAACCGGGGAACGAACCAGGATCTCCCAAGTTAGCTTGGACTCATCTTTATTTACCAACCACTCAATGCTAATGGGCCCTTTATGCCTACCCCAATATCATTATGCAAAAAAAAAATTGGGACATTGAATTTTGAAAGATTAAAAAATTTTTTTAAAATTTTTAAAATGTTACCTGCCATATAAGAAAAAAAATTTTTTTATAAGTGGTAGCCTATTTAGTATTTTTTGCTTTAAAAATATACAACCATTTAAATTTTGACGTCAGCTGCGTCTGTTTATTTTTTTACAAATTCTCTGTAAGGCCCATTTGGATAATGTGTTCGCGCATTAGAGACACATTATCAATTTTGGGCCTTGATTAGGGAATAAGATGGCGCTTATACATTGGGGAGTACAAGCAAAGCCCCACCTTCCAGCGCTGTTGGGTATTAGGGGACCCTGGGGCGACTAGTGCGACCTGAGGCGGCCCAAGGGGAAAACGCCATAATTTCTTTTCCTGATCCCTGGGAAAACCCCCACCCTTTATCCACTCCAAACAAAAAAATTTTTTGCTTTTTGTACCCGAACATCTCCAATTATATACCTAATGTTTTTTTGCCGGGTTTGACTTTTTTGACATAGTTGCATACCACTTCAATGTCTGGTAATGTTTTGCCCCCCCTTGTTTTTATAATTTTGACTTACTTCTTCTTTGTTATGTTCTACTCCAACTTGTGACCAACTTCTTTGGCTGGTATTGATTTGCCCACCTGCTGTTTTTGACATGGTGAATTATTTCGTTTTTAGTTCACACCCGACTTTTTGCCAACTTCTTTGTTTTGATTGCACTTCTAGGTCTGTTGTTACGGGTTGCTTTTGGCCTAAACCCCCCTTGAGCTCTTTTACTCTTTGTTTTTTCGTCCTTTTTTTGGTCTTTTGCTTCCCCACCTGAGTTTGTGGCAAGGGACTGTTCTATGGACTTTCTTTAGTACCCCCAATTTTGTGCCCAAATTTTGTTGTCTGGCTTGCGATACCAAAACCTTGCTTTTGGTAAGCCCTCCGTGGCCACGACCTCTTTTGCTCCTATCCTAGGCTTCATCATGTGGTTACAATCTAGTATTTTTTTTTGTATCTTTCCCACATGTTTTTTTAATCTATATCCAAATTTTTCTTCCCTCCTGTTCCCCTCCAAAGTCCCCCCAAAACTCACCAAATCCATTTGTGTTCTTCCTTTTCCTGTTCCAGCCGGGAATATTTTTTTTCCAGATCCGCTGGATGTTTACCACCCCTGTAGTGCATTCTTCCCCCACCCCCTTTTATGTGGGGTACACTGGTCTAAAAAACTGCCCTTTCCCTTCTTTTTATCTCTCTGCTTTTCCAACATTTTACCTTTTCACCAATTTTTCAATAGTTTGTATCTTACCTAATGTTTTTACCCTCAACTTTCCACTTCTTTTCCTACTAGGCCTCCCCGACTTTCCATTCCCCAAAGTGGTTCCCCCTCTTCCCTTTTAGCCACCCTCCCCCCATTAGATCATTCCCCTTTTTGTTTTCCTATCTTGTATTTTGGGCATCTCCCCCCAGGTTTTTTTTGCCCAACCCCAATTTTAGGCTGAAGGTCGCTTGCTTTTGATACAGTTTATACTTTCTGTCTCAATTCCTTGGGGTTGTTTGTATGCATATTCCTACCCCTTTTTTTTTCCAACGCCAAACTCCTTTTTGCACCCACCCCCATTCCTTTTTTTTTCTTCTTAATTCCTTTCCATTTACTCCGCACATTAAAAAGGGACCAAAAAGGCACATGAAGACACTGGACTCCCGCCCAACTCTTTTCCACATCCCCAACATTGTATTCTTCTTTTTTTTACTATTTACATTTAAAAACTGTTTTCCCTTCTTCCACTGTCTTTTCTGTAGATCTTGTTTTTCAATTTAAAACATTGTTACAAAAATAACTCCCCAAAACAAAAACACTCTTCAAATGTCAAAAAAAATTAAATTTAAATCAACTTAAATTAGCACAATATGCATTAAAACTATCATCTATCAAAAAACTGTTTTCAAATCTCTCACTACCTATCCATTTAAAGACCAATTGGATATTTCAAGTCACATGTAGCAATAGCTTTTCAAACCATCATTCGAAATATCCAGCAACCATCCTGTGCCCTTTTCAATGGAGAACTTGAAGGCAACCCATACAAATCCACCTCATGTCTTCAAGGTAGTACAAAACTTCATTGTTTGTTTCACATACTATTTACACAAACCTCAACTTTCCCTTTAATACCAATTTACTTCACTACTGTTAAAATAAACCACTTTAAAACATTTAAATATGAGAGCATATAACATTAGTTTCAAGGCTCTATGGCGGTTGCTATGGTTCTATAATATATATAATATTATATAATAATAATAATAATTCGAATAACTTTTTCAACTTTTTCTTTCAAAAGTCAATACATCACCCTTACCTTAATGTCCATATGAAATATGAACGTTGTAGCCCTACCCGTTTGGTCAGAATCCGACCAAATAGCACGAAAATATAGATAGATTTTAGATCTCTCTCACAGCCTTGTATGAAAACTTTGCAGGAGATTTTATACCTTACTCACAGCCTTGTTACAAACAATCAAAGATCCAACAGACCTAATGATTGCTTTGTATGGGCCGTGTTAATATGTAAGCTCATCCATCAACGCGACTTAAAAAAGAGTTTGCAAAGCTTCCTAGTTTTAAAATAATGAAAAAGCAAAATAAAGCATAATTAGAATTTCAATGAGCATAATTTTTTAAATTCAAAATATATTTCCTGAACCCATACTAATCACAATGTACCTTGCTTGTTTCAGGGCTGAGTCTGGAGAGCAGCCTGTCTATGGGTCCCCAGTCACCACTGGACATGAAGCCTGACACGGCGAGTCTCCTTGGCTCCGGAGGACCCAACAGCCCCAAGTAAGTCTACCTCCCCTCATGCACAAAGACTTGCGTCGGTTAAGTTGTGGACGCAAATATTGGCAAAGATTGTGAAATTGTCTCCGATGATACTGTTTGGAGATCAATGGAAACGAAATGCAAGCAAAAACCACTCCCAAATAACTCGAATAAATTATTCTTGCACTAAAAGAGCATTTGTAGATAGAAAACAGCAATCATTTATTAAATTTTGTGTTTTGGGCAACCTGCAACGTATGTAGGCTAGTGGACAAAAGTCACAATAGTTACCGTCCACTTTGGAGTAGTGGTAACAAGAGGCATTCCTATGCTGAAGGTTGCGGGTTCAAATTTCACTTGATTTTTGTGAACTTTTTTGTAATATTTTACTCAATTTTTCACGTTCTTGCCTGTTTTACTGTATGTTGGTACAAAAATTTAAGTTGAAATATTCATTTTCTGATACAAAAAAAGCAGTGGCGTCGGAACAGGGGGGGGCAAGGGGGGCATTGCCCCCCCCCTACTTTCATGCCATGGGGGCATAGGGGGGCAGATTTTAGAGTTGAAAAATCAAGATTACTCTACTTTTTGGGAAAGCAACGTCGGATGATCCTGTCAACAATTCATTTCCAGGAAGAACGTACCCCATGCCTGAACCGTCTATCCGACTATCTTTATAACCAGCCACCCGTGTTGTATTGTGTGGCGGTCACTCGCTTCAGTAAGAGTGGACACGTGACTCAGACTGACGTCTAATCCAAACATCCCTTTGAATGATTTGCTAGAGTTATTGGCAGACGCAAGTTGGGATTCGGTTCGCTCATGTCGCATCATTATGCGTTCTGTCATCTTTGAAGTGGTGTAGTGACTGTGATTATAGCGAAGTGGCAAGTGGGAAGATTATTCCTCTTAGAGTATAAGTAGTGTAGTGTGAAGTATAAAGTAAAGTAAAGTGTAAGTGTGGGTGTAGTGTTTCGTGATTGATACCGTAATTTTAAATATGGAACGTACTAAACAGCCTTCAGTTAGTATTTTTTTTTTTTTTTTTAAGAAGAGGGTAACACAATAATATGTTTGCCTGTTGTTCGTCATTAGATAAACAATTATGTTGTAATTTATTAAAATGGGCCACTTCACGTTAATTTTTTTAGTTTTTAGATCGCAGTAGTTGATGTAAAACATCGTTTACAGCGTCCGAGTGCAGTTAAAACATGACGAAATAGCTGTAGTATAGTGATATAATTTTTCCTCCGGCGGCTGGGGCTTCGTCCCAGACCCCAGCTTTACCCTACAAAATCTACTAATGGATTTGCCCCCCCCAACTTTCAAAACGTTCCGACGCGCCTGCAAAAAAGTGAGGGTCAACATTTGCGTCACATCCAGAGTAGCCGCAACTTTACCGAAATATCTAGCGACTTGCGGACGCAAGTCTGTTAACACAACTTCTTTGTGCATACCGGCTTTTATAGCCCTATGATTTAACACATGGATTTGCGTAAGTCCGCCATTTTTAACGAGATGCAACTTTGCGCCGGTAAATCTTTGTGCATGAGGGGACTAGTCAGTTACAAAAACTGATTGTCAGTTCATTGGACCGACCAGGACGAAGTCTACATGTCACCTACAGGTTCCCGGACCGATTAGAACAAAGTCTCCCCGTCACCTCCAGGTGCCAGGACCGACCAGGAAGAAATCTCTCAGCTAAAAGACCTCCCATTTATAAAAAATCATGCCAATATCACAAGGCCATCAACAAACCACATTGCCTGTAGTAAGCGAATTAAATTACAATTCAGATTCCAGTGATGATTTCAAGGGATTTGATACCAGTCCTGGCATGACATTTGAGGAACTCCGACGCCTAGCCTACCCCTTCCACCCTATTTGGACATTCACAGAAATACTAAACACGACGTAATTATAAACCAAACACAAACAAAGGAAAGCAAAAAAAGCAAAGAACATGTAGAACACATCCTAAACCCCACATCACATAACACTGCCAACACATACGACACATTTAGGAGATATATTTAAAATCCAAAAGAAGGCTGTCCGTGTAATTGCGGGATTAGGCATCAGAGAATCCTGTGTAAATTACTTCAAAAAATTAGAAATATTTACAGTACCTTGTATTTATGTATATGAATTGTTAAAACTCATTGCTAAACATCGGATAGAAGCTTCAGTAAATAAAAATATGCATGGACATGACACTAGGAACAAAGAAAAATATTATGTAGAAAGATGCAACTTGACAAGGAGCCAAAAAGGGTCTCACAGGAGAGCCCTAACATTTTTTAATTGCTTACCCGAGAATATTCGAGCAGAAAAAGAAAACGTAGACAAATTCCTCCGAATAACTCAACAGTACCTGAAAAAAAATGCTTTCTACTCAATTTCTGATTTTCAAAAGGGGGAAACAGTCAAAGATACTAGTGGGGCATAGTAGGATAAATCAGGTTCACTAGAAAATGGTAAAATGATAGTCAAACAATAGTATGTGATAGGATATTTATTTTAGATGTATAATTTACATTTTATCAGACAACAGGTTTTATCATGTAGGATAGTAAATTGCAGTTACCATGCAGAGTTTTGTGTATCTACTTTCTACTATATCCTGTGATTGATGATTTTAAGTTAAGTGCATAGTGATATGAAAATGTGTATTTGTGGACTGAATCAATTATTATGTGTGTGATATGAATGTAAATGTAAATTTTTAATTTAATTTTAAGTTACTGACATGTAAAATACCCCGAACACGCTGTGCAAGGGGTCAGCTTTACAAAAATAAATACAATACAATACAATACTGACACATCTAAATCACATAGGCCTAAAATAAACCTTATGAGAATAATACACCAGAACATGCAAGGCCTTTCAATGTTAAAAATTAGAGAATTAAACAATACTAGAAAATCAATACAATAAGGATGAAACTATAGACATAATATGCTTATCCGAACATTGGAAGACATACGATGATTTAAATAACATATCAATTGAAAATTATACCCTAATCTCATCTTATTGTAGAAAAACGCATTTACATGGAGGTGTAGCAATCTTTGCAAACCAGAAATGGCTACAACATACTAAATTCCTTAACTGATTATTACTAAATATAATGCCGATCTTGATATTGAATGTGAAATAAACATTTTACATTGTACTAGTACTCATCTACATTGCCAAAACAAACCCTTTCTGGATTTCCAATCTCTAACAAACCAAAACTACAAATACATTCTAATATCTGGAGACGTAGTCGATGCCCAACAAATATTACTAAGGAAATAAAAGCTGCTTTTTTTTTCTTTGACTTATGCAACATTCAGGGTAACCATAAAAAAATTTATGAGAATTGAAAACCAAGGTTGAACTGCCACTTTGACCAATCGTTGAAAATTTTTTCTTATAACAAATCGCCATTTTATCTCAAGTAATTGATTTTTAAATATTTTTCCCACATAAAACCATGAAATTGTAATAGTTTTCAACAATTCATTACTCAAATTTCTCCAAATGAGCGCAACAAAAATTATTATCTGAAAAGCGAAATTTACAGTTTAAAAATTGGACTTGAACACATGCACATAAGCAATGAATAAATACAAGAACTTATTTTATGAAAATTCTTTTTAAAAGCAATCGAAAATTATTTCTTATGAAAATCGCAAAATTTAAAAGATTTTTTTTTTTTTTAAAATTAAAAAATTAAAAATAATGTTTAATTTTTTATTTTTTTAATTTAATTTAAAAAAAATTTCGATTTGTAATAATTTTGTACAGAACAAAGAAAATCCTCATAACACAACATGGCAGCTCAATCACCAATTAGCTCATCCAAAAACGCGGGGGGGACTTAGCGTTTTTTCCTAGTTATTATAAATATAATGCCCATCTTGATATTGAATGTGAAATAAACATTTTACATTGTAGTAGTAGTCATCTACAGATGGCCAAATACAAAACTTTCTGGATACAACTGAACTCATCCTAATTAAACTGCAAAAAACAAATAAACATCTAATATTTCTAGGAGACTTCAATGTAGATGTCTCACAAAATAGTAAGGATCCTAATAAAGAGCTGCTTACTAATCTTCTTGACTCATGCAACATTCAGCTCACCATAAAAAATGTTACCAGAATTGATCCAAGGTGGAATTCCTCGACAATCGTTGACAATATAGCAACTAACACTACACTCCTTTTTATCTCACAAGTAATTGACTTTGGAATATCCGACCACTACACACAAGAAATTGCAATACAATTTCAACAATATCAGCTACCTCAAACTACCAAAATGATACGTCTAACAAATAACCTAGCTGAAAGCTTAACAGAAGAAAATTGGGAGTGTGTAACACATGCACATACAGCAGATAATAAATACAATGCTGCTGTCCTATTTTAATGAAAATTGCCCTTTAAAAACAATCAAAAATAAAACAAACTACAAATTGCAGAATTGGCTAACCAAAGGTTTGCCAAGCTCCGGCCAACTTATTTTACAATGTTAAATGTCCATTTAAAAAACGCTCGATCGTCAAATCCAGCTAATTTCATATACAGAATGTACCGCTTTTTTACCTTTAATTTTTAATCTGCATTTTTGGGAGGCTGTTCACAAAGGATGAGTGCGTGTCTCTATCAAAGCCGATTTTGAAATTTCAAATAATTGTCTCTTACACAAAATTGGGAAATTACTACAAATTAACTGTTTGGTGTCATATTTACGGTCAGTTAATAAGAAAAGTGAGCAGTATTTGGAAAATGTGCCTTGATACCAACTATTGCACATTCTTACTTAACATTTTGGTGCAAACCACAACCCTATAAGACAAATGATAGAGCTTCCAAGTGATCCTGAATTTACCTCTGCGCTCTGCATCAAAGCCTGGTTTTCTCGAGCATAGCCGACAGTCTTAAGGTCTCAAATACAAATAAAAGAAGTCTCTTATAAATATATTAAATCTCATTTCCCAAATGTGCCATTTTTGCAAACATATATCAAAACATACTTGAGAATTTACAAAACGGTCCTGAAAAATGCAAAAAGTGGCCACATAAGAGAAATCATAACAAATTCAGACAATAAATCAAAATCTATCTGGAACGTAATAAATACAGAAATAAATCGTAAGCAAAAAAAGCGCCATGAGAATATAAATTTACTCAATTACAAAAACTCATTAATAAATGACGCCTTTGAAATTGCCATAACCTTCAATAAGTACTTCACGACTGAAGCATCTCTCTTAACAAATAATGTAACTACTTACGGAAACAATACAAACCACAATTTTCAAACTTACCTAATAAAGACAAACAAAAGTCCAAGTAACTCCCTTTACTTTTATGAAACAACCCCAAATGAAATCAAAGATATTGTACTAAAACTAAAGCCTAAACACTCTACGGGAATCGATGATTTGTCAATTATGGTATTCAAAAAATGTATAAATGAATTAGCTGAACCATTATCTGATATTTTCAATACTTGCCTGGAGGACGGTGTCTTTCCCCAAGCATTGAAAATATCAAAAATTATCCCTATATTCAAAAAAGATAGTGAACATATTACCAGTAATTACAGACCAATATCTATTCTTCCGGCAGCTTAAAAAATATTAGAAACTATAATATACACATGAATGGTCTCATTTTTTGACGAGTTTAATACCATAACGGAGAGACAAAATGGATTTAGACGAGGCAAATCGACAAGCGACACAATCAGTAGATTTCTTAAAACTGTTGTCGGAGCAGTTGACCTAAATTGACCCACATTGGGTATATTCTGCGACCTCAAAAAAGCATTCGGTTGTGTTGACCAAACTAGAGTACTTAACTATGGCATACGTGGGAATGGTCTAAAGCTTATAACTTCTTACCTGACTGACCGACTGCTATGGGTCGAAATGACTGAACTAAAGGACAACAAACTTACAAAGACTAGATCTGACTATGAAATAGTAATTTGCGGCGTTCCACAAGGATCAATCCTTGGCCCACTATTTTTTATCATCTTTGTTTATGATCTACCTGATCACATCGAGGATGCCGAGCTCATGTATTTTTACTTATCTTTAAGCCATTTATAGACCTAGGCCCCTATGTAAGCTAGGACTTGGCAGTACTAGTTTAGTAAAACTGTACCCTTAGTAAAGAATCTCAGACACTAGGTGTTGATATGACGATCACCGCACTTGCACTGCACTGCACGTATGCAGACTACCTTGTGCTTAATGCCTCTCAAATGCTGATCATGGTGCAACAAACTATGAAACAATTGTTTTTAATTTTGTGTTCCTCTGATGCTGACCATGTACGATTCCTTGTGTTTGTAGCTCCTTCAGTATCGGCCATGGCAACCTACTGAACAACTCGTCTGGTGGACAGAGCAAGGGTTCCGTCTCTTCCCCCTACCCCCCCAACCACCCCCTCAGTGGCTCCAAGCACCTCTGCTCCATCTGTGGAGACCGGGCAAGTGGGAAACACTATGGTGTCTACAGGTACGTACAAACACCACTTAATTTTCTTACAAGTGGTGGATTTAAGTATTTAGTAGATATGTCGGCCATTCCATAGTTATTACTTATGAGTATGACATAGTTATGGGTGTGACAAATCAAAATCACACAGTTCAAAATTTAGTCTTACATAAAATTAGCTCTGACTTTTTTTAAAGTTTATTTGGATTATTGGATTTTGGACTGTTAGGTCATAATGCGCCAACTAGCCTAGGGGATATGGGAGGGGGGGGGGGGTTCAGAACCAGCCACGGGTAGGGGGAGGAAAGGCGGGGGTTCCCAAGTCGCGGTCGTCATCGTCGTTGGGAGGTCGTCAAGGGAAGAGGGCTACACATTTTATGCCTATTTTTCTATTTGTTATTTCTTGTAGGTTTTAAATCGCAACGGATTTACAAAAGTACAATATTCAAGAGAAATATTTCTTTGATTTTACCCAAAAACATGGAAGGTATTAGTTCAGAGATTTCGAAGTTCCCTCCAATTTTCATAACGATCGGATAATATGCCGTTCGCCCGGTAGAGAGCGAACAAACGAAAAAAATAGAAAAAACACCCGAGCTATTTATCTCGGGATAAGTGAAATTGAAGTCTTCGCTTCGCTCATCCAATTGAACTCACTTTATATGGTTACTAGCCTATGATAGGCTAGAATGGCGCATTATGGCCTTACAGTTGACGGGCCCTTATACCAACTAAACTCGAAACCCTATTAATTATACCTTTATAATTATTATCAAACTTAAATGCAAATGTTCCCGGGTACTCAACACATGACTCGCTCACTCGTCTAACAACGACTTTGGCGTTTTCCTAGTCTAGTTGGCTAAGGTGCCCTTATACCCAAAATGTGGAAAACCTAGGTTAAAACTCCCGGTCGGGAAATATTTTTTAAATTTCTGGATTGTTGGATGAGCGAAGCGAAGACTTCAATTTCACCGACCCCCCAAAAAATTTAGCTCGGGTGTTTTTTTTTTTTTTTTTTTTTCTGTTTGTTCGCTTTCTACCGGGCAAACGGCATATGCGATCTTGATGAAAATTTGAGGGGACCTTTGAAATCTCTGAACTTAGAGGTGTATTGTTTTTGGGTACAATCGAAGAAATATTTCTCATGAATATCGTACTTTTACGATTTTTTTCGATTTTTAGTGCGATATTTTCGTGACATTTGGGCCGATTCTGACCAAACGGGTGGGGCTACAACGTTCATATTTCACATGGACATTAAGGTAACGGTGATGTAGGCCTATTGCTTTCTGAAAGAAAAAGTTGAAAAAGTTAGCCAGAATCTATAGAAATAAAGCTTTTAATATAAGTTTTTGATTTTTTGTACGATATTTTCGTGCCATTTGGGCCAATTCTGACCAAATGGGTGGGGCTACAACATTCATATTATACATGGACATTAAGGTTATGATGATGTAGTACCTTTTGAAAGAAAACGTTGAAAAAGCTAGCCAGAATCCATAGAAATAAAGCTTTTAATATAAGTTTTTACGGTAAATAATACCAATCGACAAGAAACAATAGAAACTTGACAACAATCACCTACAATGCGTAGGCAGCAAAACAAAGCACTTGCAAAAGTAAAGATATCCCACCCAAACTAAAAACTTTAAAAAGCTCATCCATCAACGCGGCGGGACTTTAGCGTTTTCCTAGTATTTAAAAAATTATTAAACATATTTTGAAATGCATACAATGCTATAGAAAACATAGTCGGTACAAAATACGAGTAAAGAAGTAAAGTAAGTGGACAGATTAAAAAGAAGATTATCATCAGAATATAAAAGGCCAGTAACTTCTACCAGTGTGTGAAAGGCCTGGTGTGGGATAGGGAAATAGCTATTCAGTGTAAGATGACACTATTTAAAACCTATTTCATACCGATCCTTACGTATGCAGCAGAAACCTGGACAATGGTAGGTCGAGTGGATGCATGCGGCACAGATAAGATTCCTGAGGAGCAAGACGAGAAGGGATTGAAATAGAATAAACACGGATATTAGAGAAATGATGGGTGTAGAGAAGTTAAGTGACAGAATAGGAAGGACATGGTTGAGATGGTATGGACATATGAAACGAATGGGGGAAAATAGGATGCCCAAGAAAATGTATGGTAGAAGGAAGAAGAAGACGGAAGAGTTGACCAAGTAGACCAAGGAAGAGATGGGAAGATGTGGAAGAGATAGGATTGTGGAAGGATAGATAGAAGTGGAAAAATCTGGTTGCTAAACCCAAGCTGACCCTGCCAGAAGCAGGAAACGGCAATGGATAATGATGAATGATGAGTTGGTGCAAATTATTTTTGCCAAGCTTTGTAACTGCAGTCACAGGGCAAAGTGAATTTGTTTCATAAGCTTGGCCCATCGCAGAGATCTCAATAGGCACAATAGCTAAGTTTACACGAAGGACTCAATTCAGGGGGGTTTGACTCGACGCTAAATCCGCGTGGTTTGGTTGATTTCCGTGCTGTATCCCGACAATCGGCAGACTCGACGAATCTTTCGATTCCGTCTGTTATTTGGTTGACGGAAACACTTCCGACAATCGTAAATTCGTAAACAACAAAATCCTCCATTTTTATTTCGATAACATAGCATCATATTTTGCTCAAATACCGGAATATTTCGTGATTTGTTGCTCCACACTATACTTATTTGATTCTTTATAAGTTGTTTATTGTTGCACAATACTTTGTTTCCGTTATTATTTATTTATATACCTAGTAATTAACAATCATACCTTGAATTTGACGTTGTTCGCGTTCACACGATAAAAACCAAAACACGACTGCACAAAAACTCACTGCCTTATAAATACGTGGCTGGCTAGTTTCTTCTTACATAAGCATGGCGGTGGACACTAAAGATTTTATAACGAAGCTTCCGATTGGCTCAACAATGGTAAAATCCTTGCCACAGACGCAAGTCACGGAATGAATCCGAAAATCGGAAACAAAACTCGAGTCTACCAAATGCCGGAATTGTTTCTTTATGGACGGAATCAGATTATTCAAAACCACGCGGAAGTCGAGTCCAGTCGAGTCTCACCCCCCTGTATTGGATTGGATTCTGAGGTGAGCATTTGCATGTCATGAATTGAACAAGGGATTTGATCCATTTTCAATACCTAACTAATGCGATCTGGCAGTAGGGTAGCTTTTCTAACTGCTGTGTGTGAGTGTGTGTATGCGCTGTGCATTCGATCCAATACTCAAAACTGTTAACATGCTTCTTCTTCTAAATTGTTGAGGGCTTGGCCTCATAGCAAGTTATGCCAGATTCCCTTCATTACAAGTAATTAAAAATGAGCATATAATTAGTGGTACTATATAAATAAATAAACAAAATGTTGTATCAAAATTCAAAATATAGCCTAACTGAGTATAAAACATAAATTTGTAATATATAATTTCAAATAAAATAGTTTTTTTCATTGTATTAACTAAAATATATTTTTATTCTATTAGAGCCTATTGAAATCTGCAGCATCTTTGATCATACTCAGGCCCGTATTAACCATTAGGCTAACTAGGCTGTAGCCTAGGGGCGCAAGCTCTCAGAGCGCCCACTGAGAGCGCCCTCTGACAGCTCCGCGCAACAAAGTTGCCTTGTCTCCTAAATGTTATTATAACATAGGCCTAAATGAATTTTTAAAAGTAGTAGTTGATATTCCTATGCCAACCTCTAAATTTGTCAGGGTAGTAAGCTATTAGAAGGACTATATCAATAGGATGCCAGCCGCTCTCAACTCGGGAAGAGAACTTTATGATGTTTGTTTTCTTTGAAACCGATGATTAAATAGGAATTTGGGTCTTTGACAAAGCATATTTTCTATAGAATACGTCTCTCTCAATAAATTTATGACAGAAAATAACCTCACCCATCGGCGCCCCCCCCCCTCACTCCCTCCCACGATCAGCACACTGACCTGCAGCATTCATCCCTTCTTTCAAACCACCAAACCTTGTTCACATGTTTTTTTGTTTTTTTGTTTTTGTTTTTTTGTTTTTTTTAAACATAATTCTTACAAAAGTTAAAATGAATGTCGTTCAGGAGTACTTTTTAACTCAAAGTGTAAAGTAGTCTTAACTAAAATAACTAGTTGATTTTTGGGGGGGAAAGAGGACATAGCTCAAGCTCAAGGGCCAAGTCAAGACATCACTCAGTTCGTATTTACACTTTTGGCCAAACAGTCGTGTCAGTTCTGTGTGCGGCAAACACATTTATTATAATAAAAATGGTTATTCGTAAACGGCGCGAGTGCTAAGTTCTTATTTTCACTTACGGGTTAACGCTCTGCACACAAATTAATTTCTTCTAATATATTAACTGTCTAAATTGTGTTTAAACCTTTACAGTACCGTACTAATTAAAGTGATTAAGTGTTTATTATGATTTTATGTTTGAATATTACAATTCTTATTCGCAAACAGAGTGAGTGATAACAGTGAAACAACATGGAATATATAAAAAAGTTTCAGTGGTGCTCAAAATAGAAAACTTCCAAAACAAAAAGGCAGTGCGTGAAGCAATTTTATTAGAATCCATTCCTAAAATTAGCAGCTTCAGTTAATTTTCTACCCAAAAATCCTCCACAAATACAGTAAGTGTAGAAAATACAATTGCAAATAATATTAGTCGTCACCAATGCAGTAAGTTCAAAAATATTAAACATTTTTTTTTGTGAAGAATGTGAGAGGTGGAGGGGGGGGGCAGATTGGGTCATCACAAAAATACTGTTATATAAATGTAGGTAGGTAGGGCCAATACAGGGGGCGCTTAAAATATTATAGCCTTGGGGCGCCAAATGCTTTAATCCGGCCCTGATCATACTTAGGCTCTAGTACACGTAGTAAAATACTAATAGTAATGGAATTTAGTAGAAATACAAGAGAAGATTTCTGTTTCCACATTTCTTCCTGTACAAGTTCCCTGTGTTAGTCATTTTTTTGTTCTATGTAGTCTCGACATTATTACATATTGGGACAGCTAGTAGTAGCTGGGTAGTTTCTTGTTTCTTCTTGTCAATTATTATTAGGCCTATATATCCCATTATGTTGTGATGTTTTATGATGATTATTTGTTATGTTGAGGATGTGATTTGACTTTATTTTTATATATTTTGTTCTGGGACTACAAAATTATGAAATTGAAATTATAAATTAAATATATCCCACACCAATATAGTACTCCAGCCGATTGGCATTCTATCAACATAGCTTATAAATTATATAGGCCTACTTAGTGTTGGCAATTTTCAGAAAATTTTGATTTGTTGAAAATTTCATGAAAATTTTCAAAAAAATAAGTTAGTGTTATCAGATGTTTGTACTTAAAAAATGGGTTTTAAATTTAACGTTAACTTACTGGTAATGTGCCTGGTAAAGCGACTGAGACACTTGTGTATTATCATTATTAGGCCGCTTCGCGAACACTTTTTTTAGTCGCGTTGATGGATGAGCTTTTTTTTGCTAGTTTTTAGTTTGCGTGGGATTTCTTTACTTTTGCAACTGCTTTTTGAACGCATTGTAGGTGATTGTTGTCAAGTTTCTATTGTTACTTATTAATTGTTATTATACACCTCAAAAAACTCATATTAAAACCTTTATTTCTATGGATTCTGACTAACTTTTTCAACTTTTTCTTTCAAAAGGTACTACATCACTATTACTTTAATGTCCATGTAAAATATGAACGTTGTAGCCCCACCCGTTTGGTCAGAATCGGCCCAAATGTCACGAAAATATCGCACTAAAAATCGAAAAAAATCGTATAAGTACGATATTCATGAGAAATATTTCTTCGATTGTACCCAAAAACGTGGCAGGTCTAAGTTCAGAGATTTCGAAGGTCCCCTCCAATTTTCATCAAGATCGCATATGCCGTTTGCCCGGTAGAGAGCAAACAAACTGACAAAATTAATTAATAAAATAATAATAATAAAATAATAAATTAATTAGTTTTTGGGGGATCAGTGAAATTTAAGTCTTTGCTCCTCATCCAATTAAATGTAGAAGGTATTGGAAGACATTTTGTTTGAATATATAGGCTAACTTTATTTTTCTGGCAGGCAACGAGATGCATTTTTTTGCTTTGAATGGCAAAGTACCTAGCTGATGAAGTTACAGAACATTTTTTATGAGCAACTAACAGTGCTAACAAGATGATACCATGGAATAACTTTTGGCCTTGGATGTTAAAATGGGTATTCAGGCATTTAAAGTAAAAAATCACACTTTCAGAATATATTAACAGAATATTATAAGAAATTGAAGTTAATGCCATTTAGGCTTTAAGTAACATTCTGTATTACAGTATTACAATAGTCTATAGAATAATAGTATTGAATTAGGCACAGAAAGATTACTGGTTCATAAGAAAAGTAACGGCATAGTTGGTTCATGCCTATTAGTTGCCCTACTCTGATGTTAAGCAACCTGTTATTTTAAATTAACATAAGTTTGTGTATGATGCCTCTGCAACCGTCTGATGGTTGATCAAGTTTAGCCTTAAGAGAGTACCTATAGGACATGCGTTTTAGGCAAATTGCTGTTCGCTTGGCCGACTGACACCACAGGTGTCTGAAATTTTGAACATATGTCACGTATGTAGAAATATAGGGCGCTGCAGTAACACATTTCCAAATTTTGTTTTAAAATAATTTATAAAAAATAAATTAGTTTTCACGAATTTTGATTTTGTTAAAATCTCAAAATTGACTTTATTCGTGATTTTTTTCTGGCTGATTAAGGCAAAAATTTGAAAATCTATGACCACAGGGCCGTCCATGTTTGCTTCATTGACAACTTTGCAAAGTTTCATATACGTCGGATGCATCTTGGCCGAGCGAATAGCTATTTGCTAACTGCCAAATGTGTCCCATTCCCTCTTAATATCTTCGAAATTAACAGTACTAATCTCTTCGTTTACTGGAAAAATGAAAATCAAGCACAGCCATCTTACCTTAGTATCACAATTCCACATGCTTTTCTTTGGTATTCAATACTACCAGATAATGTAAGATAACCAACCTAAATCATATTTTAGCAATAAAAAATATTTGAATATTTTCTGAAAACTTTTCATTTCACTGAAAATTTTCAATTTGCAAACACTAGGCCTACTGTAAATGTCAATATTTTAGAATTTTCAAATGTGGTCAACAAAATATTTGTAATTTTTATAAGAATTTTGAATACTGGTACATATTTGTGCATGCCTAGCAGGGTGTGTGATTTTTTTTGATTTTTGTTAAAATTATCAAAAATCATGATTTATTTGATTTAAATCAACTTTTCGATTTAAATCAGATTTTTTTATTTTTTTTCGATTTAAATCAGATTTTATTGACTTAAATAAAAATATGTGTTTCAAAACTTGTCAAGTTGGTGAGCGGATCAAATACTTTCACAAGCATTTCAGAAAATATAATTCAAAAATTATTTTACGGAAAACTTTGCCTAAATCAGTTATAACTTATAACTCATGTGTTTGTTGCTCAAAATGAAGAAAAAGTGCCAATGATTTTTATTAAATAAATCATTTAATTTAAATCAAAAACACCCTGATGCCTAGTAGGCCTATTCAGCCTACATAATAATTTATAGTCTGGCATTGTATCAATTCTAGTGTAAGAATGCTAATTATTGGTAATAATGTTTGGTATGTTTCTCTTAATTGCATTAGCCTGGTGATTATTAAGTCATAAAACAATACCTAATCCAGCTGTCTGCTAGGGCTGACCTTGTCTTACTTGGTGTCCTTGAGTCGAGGCTATCTCTAGACTCAGCGAGCCCTGTTTCCTGTTGTTACCTGGCTGTTGCTTAACTTGAGGAGGAAGATTATGACTGTATAGAGACCGAGTGGGCTCTTGTAGGTAAAGAGGGTCATGCACTCATGCTAACTAGAAATTGAATGGGCAGGATTGGAAGAAAATGCATAAAACAGTACACCATAGATGTACATACTAATGTTAAAAATAAAATAAATAAATGCCTCAACCTGCCTGATTGCCTGATTGCTGATTACCTGGTTGCCTGAGTACCCACTCAGTTATATAACTGATTTTCAGTGAGGGTGAGGGGAAATGGAAAGTAGAAACAATTATTGGATGGGAATGTTATTAGAACTAGATTATAACTAGTAGTAGTAGGTCAAGAGGCAGCACATGGCAGGATTCATATGGAATCAAATTTGAAGACTTTTACTTAGTCCTATTTTTTTTTAAATTTTAATCCAAAATTTTATACCCAACATATCCATGAATTTTGTTTATTTAAAGTCGATCCAGTGAAACATGCATGAAATGCCATTTTGCTGAAATTCATAATAGTATTCAAAGTGTGCTTTCTGATAATACAACTCCCAAAACAGGGGTTACCAACTAACTTTTTTTTTTAAAATTTTGATTTAAAATACTAGGACAGATTTTAAAGCAAGTGGAGATTTTAAAGGGATCGTTCACCTCTTATGTAAAGGTTTACACAGACATCTATTTACCTAAGTAGACTCCATTTACAACAAATGATTGACCAAAAGTAATCGTAGTAACGCTTAATAAATTGTAAAATGTGCAAAGAAATTTCGTTCATCTTCCCCACTTATCAGTCGTGGCAACAGTGCACGAGTAGCGGCCGGCAGAGTGTCGAGTGTCGAGGCGAGCTGCGTCATCTTATTGGGCTATCACTTAGCACGCGGCACAAGATTTGAAGGAGGGTGGGGGATTAGACATTGATACTCGGTTTAAATTAGGTCGAAACAAAACACATGTGCATCTCTCAACCCGGCTGAGATGGATTTGGTAATTTCTGGATTGATTTACATAACATGTACATCTGTTATTCACACAAAGCAAAATACAAATACGCCTATACAATCTTGTAATCTCGTGTATGGAGCACAGCAGTCATGTCACTGTTTACAATAGAATAATCAGGAGAAGGTGAATAACGTACCAATAGGGTGCACTTTCAGTCTTTTGAGTCTTGACGATGACTATTTTTGTGTACTTGGAACTGCTGGTGACGGTAATTTTTTATCTATGTTTATGTTTGGAATGGTTCTAATTTATTATGTGTCAGCCTGCATCTACTCGAAAAACGATAAGCTATCAATTAGTAAGAGTAAACAAACACTGCCCGAAAACCTACGCGTACTTTTTCACATAGTATTGTATTATATCATACATATTACTCAAAACTAGTATAATATCATACTAGTAATAATGAGGTGAGGTATATTAGTTAGGTCATAATCTTGAATTCCGTGACCACTTTTTCGCAAGGATGGTTTGACGATTGATTTGACTACTATGGACCATTTAGAAAAAAATAAGCCCCCATGTCCCTCCCAAAAATCCCGGCAATTTTTACTAGAGGCCAAAATCCAATATGGCTGCCGGGCACACACTTGAAAAATTAAATTTTGAACCAGAGCAAGTAGAATCATCTACAAAGACATTTTTTCGATTAAACTGACCACAAGGATTCAGAATATGATATTAGTTTGACGCTACGACGCCATTTTGAACCAAAAATACAAGATGGCCTTTGGCGCCATTGTGACAAATTAAGTTTTGAACCAGAGCATCTAGAATCAAGTACAAATACACTTTTTCTTGTAAATAGACCACAAGGATTCAGAATATGACGTTAATTTGACGTTACTATATCATTTCGACACATAAATCCAAAATGGCCGCCATTCAGTGTAGCAAACATTTTACGTTTGTACTTAAGCAACTACCCCCACAAGGATCTCTTGCTGTACAGTACCATCATTTTACCATGAGATGGTATTTCAGTAACTTTTCTATTACAAATGACAGCACAACGTAAATATAAACTGAATTTAAGAAGTCACAAATTGTCTTTCGTTGAAAATTAACGTTCTTTTACCACTGTAACACTGTTTTGACTCGGTAATTAAGACCAAAATGTACTCCCAAGAAGTATGATCAGTCTGAATCGAGGCATCCTGCCATACTATATTCGGAATCAGACGATTCCATGGAAGACCTGCTTTTCTCAGTAAAATATTCACCTTCAGGTTGCTGTCATCATCATCCTATAGCTCTCTTCAACTGGCCCTAGTGCAGCGCCATGCTGCCGAGGTTGGTTGCGTACAAAGATAGGTATGAAAGATGTCTTTCTGACTTCTGGGCGATGCTGACAGTTCTCTTCTTTAAATCAGGTCGCTTTTTTTCGTACTGACTTCACTCAGTCTATTACAGGCAACCCTTACTCTAACATGGCCTGGGTCATGTGGATCGAATGCACCATGAACAAGGGCATCAACATGAAGTCTGGCTGGCTTTCCATCCTCCAGAATGAAAAACAGCAGCTGGTGAACTCCAGAAATGTGAATAATGTGGCCCGAGTCCAAGCGGCTGATAACGCCATGGCCAAAAATAAATAAAAAATAAAAAAGTTGAAGCCCGTGGAATGCGGTCCGAAACGTTACGAGACGATGAGGAATGCATGCATGCACGAGTCCTGTCCATTCAACCAAGCTTCACCCACCTATACAGGTGGGTGCCTTCAGTCCGCCATGGCCCGCCTCTGATGAGCGCGTTGCAGATTGTAACTCTGCCTATGCTGCAGGAGAGGAAAAGTTAACCAGATTCTTGCCAGATTGGATGTTCAGTAAGAATACCTCCCTTAATGCACCCTTCTCTTTGAGCAAGCGGTAAACGTTTGCCAAGATGACAGAAACGGACAATCATGGGGACGTACTTTAAGTGAGAGCTGCTGCTGCTGAAATGGAGCGGAGCGCTTTTTAAGTCAGTAATCGACCCGGTTGATGTCAGTAAACTCGTGGGCCTCGCTGAGTGGCTGGAACATCGTGTCGTCGATGAATGTATGGCCCTATTCAACTCTAACGACACATACAGGGAGACACAGAAAAGCAAGCTCATTCAGAGACTCTCTGCAATCAGTAGATCTGCAGGAACGTTACACCGCTCTCATCGACATGGGCATGTTGTGGAGGATTGCAACTCCATCAGCACAAGACCGACAGACGCAATATGGCGCCCCATACAAGTGGTCGGATTACGTCCATATGGTGTCATCCATCATCCTTGCCGGCCATAGAGATGCTGAGTGTACCATCTGTGTGAATGACCAACTAAAGATATTGAACCGAGAATGGGACCTATGGGTACAGGGTAAGGCACATATCCCCAATATGTAGGTACATGGAATTGAGCGACCCTTTCCCATCTGCCCGAGCATTCAAAACGCTGCTGTGTATAGCAACGGCAACAAGAGGCCGCTGTAAAAACTGATATGCGACTATCTGACAGACCTTTCAGAGATAGTTGATACAAAGATTGTCTATCTATACTCTGTTGGTTCCTACTGCACCAACTTGTCAACCAAACAACTAATGGGGAACTACAGCTTTGACCAGTCTGAGGCTGACACTATCATCTTTTCGATTTACGCTGCTCTGCGAGAGTCCGGCTACACTGGCCTGTTGTCATTGACACTGTCGATACTGATGTATGTCGCGGCAGCTGAACGGAATGCTCTGTTTCAAGAAGAAGCAGAAGACAATCTGATGTCGTTCCTGGTAAAATGACGAGATGGCAGATTGTATTGTGCAGCTAACTGCATGGTAAGTTGTGATGCCAACTCCGGCTTCTACGGCAAAAGTAGGAAATCGGTGTTTGACGGGATGGCAAAGATTCCTGTGGCCCGACAACAGATCTCGAGGTGCGGAGATAGACTTGACCTTCAGGACGAGGTACTAGAGAAGCTTTTCCAGTTCACACGACATGTCATATATGGCGACATAAAGAGTACCAACATGGCTGAAGCCCATTTAGCAAAGTGGAGAACTCTGAAATGACAAAATCATTCATCCTTCCCCCTCCAAATGCAGATAGCCTAGGCCTACGCTTAAACTGCCTCCGTACGTGCAAACTACTTAGTGTATCTTGTGCGCCACCCTTCCAAGGAGGACCAGCTCTCACCGCTTGGGCATGGTTGGAAACTTGTGGGTGGTCTTTGTCGCCCTGTCCACCACAGGCGACCTGCTCTCCTAGCTCATCTACCTGCACTAGGGCCAGTTTTAAGAGAGCAAGGATGATGACAGCAACCTGTTGTTGGATATTTTACTGAAGAAAATGGGTATTGCACAGATTCGTCTGATCCTGAAAAAAGTATGGCAGGATGCCCCCAAATTCACATTGATCACACCTGTCGGGGGCGCATTATTGTCTTAATTACAAGTCAAAACAGTGTTACAGTGGTAAAATAACGTTAATTTTCAACGAAAGACAATTTGTGACTTCTTAAATTCAGTTTATATTTACGTTGTACTGTCATTTGTAATAGAAAATTTACTGAAATACCATCTCATGGTAAAATAATGGTACTTTACTGCAAGAGATCCTTGTGGGGGTAGTTGCTTAAGTACAAACGTAAAATGTTTGCTACACTGGATGGCGGCCATTTTGGAGTTATGTGTCAAAATGATTTCGTAACGTCAAATTAACGTCATATTCTGAATCCTTGTGGTCTATTTACAAGAAAAAGTGTATTTGTACTTGATTCTAGATGCTCTGGTTCAAAACTTAATTTGTCACAATGGCGCCGGTGGCCATCTTGTATTTTTGGTTCAAAATGGCGTCGTAGCGTCAAACTAATATCATATTCTGAATTCTTGTGGTCAGTTTAATCGAAAAAATGTCTTTGTACATGATTCTACTTGCTCTGGTTCAAAATTTAATTTTTCAAGAGTGTGCCCGGCAGCCATATTGGATTTTGGCCTCTAGTAAAAATTGCCGGGATTTTTGGGAGGGACATGGGGGCTTATTTTTTTCTAAATGGTCCATAGTAGTCAAATCAATCGTCAAACCATCCTTGCGGAAAAAGTGGTCACGGAATTCAAGATTATAACCTCACTATATGTATACAGTCAGTGTCACTGATATTATATGGTTTATCTTTTTACGGTGCATTATAATAGATAGATAGTACAAGAGTAACACGCGAGACTTATTCGGGAGGTCCCCGGTTCGAATGTTCGATACTTACCACTGGCAACCCTGACATTTACGTTTTTACAAAAACTGACGCTATTCCATAGCTACTTTATTAGCAGTATGTTTTTCAAAACAAGTGTTGTTGACCAGTGTTATGTATTGTTAGTGATTGTGAACGCGGGTCTTCCGCTTTGGTTTTAGTAGAACAGACTATTTCGACTGATAGAACGGGACCTGCCTCACGCGTTACACATCGCTAGTGGATGTGCCGTGTTGCAACACATCGCCAGCTCAAGAACAGTGACGTCACTGTTCTTGAGCGCGGCGATGAATTTAAAGACCCCTATTGACGTAGGTCGGGAAATATACACAAACTACTTAGTGTTTATGTTTCTATTTGATATTAAGACTAACTTGTTAAAGAGGTGAACGGACACTTTAAGTACGTGGGGAATCCCGAAATTCCATTGATAATCAGTCACCTTTTCAATTATCGCTTATTACATATTTTTATTTTATCGTTGTGCATTACTAGTGCATATAATTCCTTGTCTCTAGACATGCATCTTTGTCATACAGTAATGTATTGTTTGTGTTGTAGCTGTGAGGGTTGCAAAGGCTTCGTCATACAGTAATGTATTGTTTGTGTTGTAGCTGTGAGGGTTGCAAAGGCTTCGTCATACAGTAATGTATTGTTTGTGTTGTAGCTGTGAGGGTTGCAAAGGCTTCGTCATACAGTAATGTATTGTTTGTGTTGTAGCTGTGAGGGTTGCAAAGGCTTCGTCATACAGTAATGTATTGTTTGTGTTGTAGCTGTGAGGGTTGCAAAGGCTTGGGTTAAAGGTCCGTCATACAGTAATGTATTGTTTGTGTTGTAGCTGTGAGGGTTGCAAAGGCTTCGTCATACAGTAATGTATTGTTTGTGTTGTAGCTGTGAGGGTTGCAAAGGCTTCGTCAAGCGCACTGTACGCAAGGATTTATCGTACGCATGTCGGGAAGATAAGAACTGCATCATTGACAAGCGACAACGTAACCGGTGTCAGTACTGCAGATATCAGAAATGTCTAGCAATGGGGATGAAACGGGAGGCCGTACAGGTGCGTGCAGCTCCATTACATATTTATAGTGTTTTAAAATGTCATGAAAATATTTATAATTTTATAAATATAAATTATTTATTTATACATATTTATAACAATCAAGAAAGTTATAATTTTCTTCTTCGTGGCCTTATAGTTAAATAGTAAATTGAACGTAAACGTAAGTTAATTTAAGGTCCTATGCCCACTTTTAGAGAGACTCTTGTCATTCAATATGGAAAAATATACTTCTCTTTGTAGATTAAAGGGTCGTTTACAGTGGGACATTGGGAGCAGTCTTCTTGAACATGTTTTAGCATATGCATGGCATTATTTGTCATTTTTCACCTACAAAACTTACAAGATCTTTAGTATTTTTTTCATGATCTTTTGTTGTATAACTGAACTTTACACATTAATTAGGACCTAAGAGTATTCGTCACACATTCAAAGGAACTCGAGCGCTTGGTGCGTGTTATTTAAATTTCCTCAGTTCACATAACAATTATGAAAAATGTGTTATGTTGTAACATAGTTCAATCCACGTTGAAGGGTGTTGATAATTTTCAAAGGTCTAACATGTAAACTAAAACGGAAAATGCAGAAAATTCATAAATGAGGTTCTGAAAGATGTTCTATGTTTTAGTTTACATGTTGGACCGTTGCAAATTATCAACAACTTTCAACATGGATTGAACTATGTTACAACATTAACTCATTTTCATAATTGTTATGTTAACTGAGGAAATCTAAATAACATGCGTCAAACGCTCGAGTTCCGTTGAATGTGTGATGAATACTCTTCATGTTTATATTAAATTGGTTTGAAATTATTTGAAATATTTCTACCAAAATGGCTTGAAATATTTCGACTTCGATCACTACATATTTGAATTCTAGAAAGTGGTTTGCTAGAATAGAAATCTTTATATAATTAAAAACCAAGACTCTTAGACCGGGAGGATATAAATCAACACAAACACACGAACAATTACCACGGTCAGAAATAAAACACTTACTATAAAGTGCGTTAGTAAGTTGGGCGGTAAGTGTTTTATTTCTGACCGTGGTTATTGTTTGTGTGTTTGTGTTTATTTAGTAATCTTTAATGTGTGGTTAGTTATTGTTTTGTTTTTACTTTTTTTAAATACATAGGTTACATATAGGTATTATATCAATAGTTTAGTCACAAACGGGTAAAGAAATGTGTATATATATTCCTTAAATGTTTTACGAGCATGCGATGCATGTAAGTTTCTAACGGAACCCTTATGGCACTTCCTCTGGTTTTGTGTGTGTGTGTGCGTCGCACATGGGGCCGGGGTCACATGGTTCTCCCGATTTTGCTGAAATTTGACACCAACGTTTAGGAGCTGACAACTTGGGCAGCAGTATCCTACAGAAAACCTGAAAAGAAATGAAAACATGAGAATTGTATGGTTTTGAATCTTTTTAAATTAAAAGTTAGCAATTGGAAAAATACATTTTTGCCACTATTTTCACTAACATCAATGCTGAGTGTTGACAACTGGTAAAATGTCATTATATTTTATCTTGCTCTGCCACCCTTTTTAAAAGTAATTACTTTTTATTCGTGGCATTGAACATGTAAAGGTTTGTAGACATTTATAAATCAAACAGAAGACTACCATGTTGCTGTCATTACTGTTTTGGCTTATTCGACAGGTATGCACTCGGCGAGTGCAGGGATGTTATTGTTGTTGACTTCCACTTGCATTACATTATTAAACTGAACAAATGAAAAGTGGCAATTCGGTGCACACTAGGGCAGCCAGCTGAATACGCCAATAGATAACATAGTTTATCATAGCTCTCAACAATTAGGGTACAACTGTTCAACATATCGTCGGTGAAGTGGCAATACCTCGTGTGACTTTTTTTACCAAATTCACTTAGTTGTTGTTTCGACATCGTGAATTCATTTGGTGCCGTTTAAATTCGTATTCGTTTGAAATGGACTAACAGTAAGGCTTAAAAGAGCTTATATTACAACCTGTATAAAAAAGAGGCTTGAGAAGGCTGTGGAAATACTGTGTATCTTCCATCCCAGCCATGCTATCCAGTCATGGCCCAGCTGTCAAAGTGCTAGGCTAGAGGTAACAACAAGCGATCTCAAATCTTGTACCAGTAGATCGTTGTACCAATTACAGTTGGTGTTGGTAATATTTTAGATGTAATATTAGTTAGGCCGGAAGAGGTTTTAGTCTGGGCCGAGGTTGTAGAGAGAGTAAGTGACCATAGAGTACCAATAGTCGAGTAAGCGTTAGGGCATGGTGATGAGGGAGGTGGGGATCAAATTGGGGGTAAGTTGATGAGGCGGTATGATAGGGCAGATGTTCAAGGGTTGCCAGAAGAATTAGGAAGAATGTGTGAGGAGTGGTCTCGGGAGGAAGGGGGGGGGGGGGGGAATGAGACGTGGGAAAGTTTTCTAGATATATTTAGGGCACTTTTGGAAAGGTTTGTACCGCATGTAGCAAAAAAAAGGAAAATGGGGATCCGTTATATTACAATAGAAGATTTAGATGGTTGAAGAGAAAATGTAGGAGCGTGTATAGGAAGTATCGTAGGGGTATAAAAAAGCTTAAGGAATGGGAGGGCATACTTGATAGCCTAGGGCTAAGGTTGACGCTAGGGACGATTATATGATGAGGTTAATGGATGGGGACGGGGGAATGAGGGACATCGGGACAAACGTATACAAGCACTTAAGGGGACAAAAAGGAGGGGGGGGGGGCAATACCTACTCTTAAGGGGGAGGGGGAAAGGATACACGTTAGTGACCAGGATAAGGCGGAGGCTTTAAATTCTTATTATGGGGGGGGTGTTTCAGGAGAATAGGGATACTGGAGAGCAGCGGCAAGGGGAAAGGGGGGACACCCCACTCACAATTTTGGATAGGGATATAAAGAGGGTGTTGGGCAAGATAATTATAGGAAAGGCTCCAGGGCAGGACGGTTTGGGGTGCAGATTTTTTAAAATTGGAGGTGATGCCGCAGTAAGGTTTTTAGGGGATGTATGTAGGAAGTCTTTAAGTGAGGGCAAGATCCCTGAGGGTTGGAGGGAGGGACTCGTGGTCCCAATTCATAAGGGGGGCGATAGATGTACGATAGGATTATAGGCAAGTTAGTTTGACTTCAGTAGGGAGCAAAATTATGGAGAGGGTAGTTGCAGACTATGTTAGGAACTCATTGGAAGGGGAGGCGTGGTTCACGGATGCTGAACATGGGTTCAGGTAAGGTTTTTCTTGTGACACTCAACTGGTAGGATTAGTTCAGGATATCAGGGACATTTTGGACAGTGGGGGAGGGGGGTAGATGCTGTTTTTCTTGATTTTGAAAAGGCTTTTGATATGGTCTCGCACGATTTGCTAATGAAGAAGGTTAACAATGTGGTGGGGGATAAATGAGTGGTGAGGTGGGTTGGGGATTTCTTGAGAGGTAGGTCTCAGAGGGTTGGGGGTACTTTGTTACATAGTATCGACTTATAGAGGTTACATCGGGGGTACCACAGGGCTCAGTGTTAAGACCTTTGTTGTTTATTATTGGATGAGCGAAGCGAAGACTTCAATTCCACTGACCCCCAAAAAATTTAGCTCTGGTGTTGTTTTTTTTTGTTTTTTTTCTGTTTGTTTGCTCTCTACCGGGCAAACGGCATATGCGATCTTGATGAAAATTGGAGGGGACCTTCGAAATCTCTGAACTTAGACCTGCTACGTTTTTGGGTACAATCGAAGAAATATTTCTCATGGATATCGTACTTTTACGATTTTTTTTATTTTTAGCGCAATATTTTCGTTACATTTGGGCCAATTCTGACCAAACAATTGGGGCTACAACGTTCATATACTACATGGACATTAAGGTTATGGTGCTGTATAGTACCTTTTGAAAGAAAAAGTTTAAAAAATTAGCCAGAATCCATAGAAATAAAGGTTTTAATATGAGTTTTTTGATGAACAAGTAACTATAGAAACTTGACAACAATCACCTACAATGCATACAGAGAACAATCTATGGGCCTACAGATATTTGACATTCTAATTAATTACCATAACAATTAGTACTACTTTATAAAAATTATTCTAATTTAACAAAAATGATTTTGCAATGGAACTTGTAGAAGTAAAGAGATCCCACGCATACTAAAACTTTTAAAAAAGCTCATCCATCAATGCGACTAAAAAACGCGTTCTCAAAGAGGCCTAGTGTTTATAAATGACATAGGGCAGGGAATAACATCAAGAATAAGATTATTTGCAGACAATTGTGTTTTGTATAGAGCAATAAGGGGGATTGAGGATGTTAGGCTGTTGCAGGCAGATCTGGGGGTAATAGAGGAATGGGTCCCAGCAAATAAGATGGGTTTGAACATAAATAAATGTAAGGTGATTGGTTTCTTGGGACGATTAATTAAGGTAGGTAGGACATACACTTTATTGGGGGCTATTATGGAGAAAGTAGGAACATAAGTACTTGGGGGTGATGTTGGCAGAGGATTTGGGTTTTGGGGATCAGGTGCAAGAAATTGTTAAGAAGGGAAGTAGGGCTCTGGGATTCGTTTTGAGAAATCTAAGAGGGGCCAGCCGGGGAGTTAAAGATCGGGTGTATAAGGTGATGGCTAGACCTGTCTTGGAGTATGGTGCGGCGGCATGGGATCCATATAAACTGGGGGACGGGACGGGGAAGGACAGGCGGTGGCAGTGGGAGGAGGATGATAAGGGGAATGTAGAGAGGGTATATGACAGTGTCACTGCAATGTTAGGAGAGTTGGGGTGGGAGTCTATTAGAGGGAGAGAAGAAGGGAGGTTAGGTTGTGCAATATGTACAGGGCGGCTAGGGGAAGTAGGGGTGGGGGACATCCTCATAGGCTGCAGGAGGGGCTTTACAGGGGTAGGGGGGATCATTCATGGAAGTTCCAGCGTCAAGTAGTAAGAACGGATCTGGGTCGGTATGGTTTCATGGAAAGGACTGTTTGGGAGTGGAATGATTTGTCTGAGGATGTTGTAGATAGTGGGTCTTTGAGGGAATTTAGATCGTTTTTAGGGGAGGGAGAAATTAGGTCTGGGGGGAGTGAGTGGTTGCCACCGGGCGGAAGGGCCCATTAGTAACCTTAAGAAATGTTATGTTATGTGTTAATGTGATTTGTGAATGTGTATAGGGAAGCCTCACGTGACGTCACAGCTCGCCGGCAAGTGGCCGCGAATCGAACTGATGGACAAGCAGCCTCATTTCGCAAGTTGACGCCTGGTG
This sequence comes from Sweltsa coloradensis, assembly GCA_024449915.1. Classification (NCBI taxonomy): domain Eukaryota; kingdom Metazoa; phylum Arthropoda; class Insecta; order Plecoptera; family Chloroperlidae; genus Sweltsa; species Sweltsa coloradensis. Next base: position 75,986 of record JAMZAV010001243.1, read on the forward strand.
AACGGCTCAACAAAGATCACGCTCTAACTTTTATCCTATTCATTATTTGGACAAAACTTAAGAGTAATAATATTTAGCAAACATATCATTTCATCTAATGGCGATTATCTCGAATTTTTTAACAGAACCGTTAGCTTGTTATAACAAGTTACGCATTATAAATGCCAAATTTATCAACAACTTTAAGTCTTCTCAACTTCAATTGATAAAAAACTACTGATCGGATTTCAACAAGAATTCTCTCTAAATATGCATCCAACTAATAAGAAAAGAAATAAGTTAACTTTCTCGATAGAAAATGTACTGAACAAAATTTTACAGCATAGCGTGCAGTTTTTCACGGCTCATCCGCACGTCAAAAGCGCGTATTTTGGATGAAAACACATACCATGCATATTACCCTATGCTATAAATTTTCGTTCTGTGCACTTTCTATCTAGAAAGTTTATTTATTTCTTGTCTAAACAGTCCGATGAATTTTTTGAAAGAGGTCTTGTGAAAATCCGATCACTAGGTTTTTGTCAATTGAAGTTGTTTTATTTAATTTCATAAAAAACAAGTAACAGTTTTAAATGTTATTTCAATACGCACATCGATAAAACACGTTAACGTCTGTCTAAAAATTCAAAATGATTTCTATTAGAAGGAATGATATATTTGCTAAATATTATTCCTCTTAAGTTTTTTCCCAGGCAATAATGAATAGGGTAAAAGTTAGAGCGTGATAAGTTGTGCGACGTTCAGCACGCGTCCACTTGCGAAACGATGGTTGCTTGTCCATCAGTTGGGCTCTAAGCGGAGAATACCCCTCATTCCCCTCGATTTGTGACGTAGGTGCTAGTAGCCTATATTGTGAAATGATTAAATGTCTAGGCTTCACTCAGTTATTGAGTAGTGCTTCGTACCAAAACAAAATACAAACTGGCCCAATTCTTCTTTTTTCTCACCAACATTTCCTATCGCATTTCTTATTTGTACCGAATTAACCATTAATAAATATTAGGCCTAGATACTGTATTTTATTGTGGTAACAAAGACAATCACTGGTTAGGCTTACTTATAAATTAAATATTGGTTAGGGCTTGGATATTAAGGCTATTGTACCGCCTCTGGCCGATAATTTGAAAGTCGAAGAAACATGTCTGAAAAGTTTGCTGAATGAAAGAAGGCCTTTAAAATAACAGAAAAAAAAATTGTGTATTTTTTTGGGCGAGACATAACCTCACTTTTGGAAATTATACTTAGATTTTTGGACAAAAGTGTGATATACAAGACTAGTTCAAAACTAAATTTTGAGAATCGGTTTTCTGGACATAGTTTCTAAACACCTTTAGCTACAACTTGACTATAGCTAAAATAGTTTTCTGAAAATAACAGTTGGTGTACAAATTTTTTTGTCAAACGGTACAAAACTCGTATTTGTACCGTTTGACAAAAAATTCGTACACCAACTGTTATTTTCAGAAAACTATTTTAGCTATAGTCAAGTTGTAGCTAAAGGTGTTTTAGAAACTATGTCCAGAAAACCGATTCTCAAAATTTAATTTTGAACTAATTCTTGTATTCGCGTTTAAAAGCAAAGTGGCTGACATCTGGTGGTCAAGTGGAGAACTGCTCCAAGGCAGATACCGGGCGGCTACATGGCGGCATTCAATGTTAAACCAATGCAATATTGTAGCGTCACGGTCAACTCAAGAAAGAATTTACTCGATCATGTTTATTATTTAGCAAGCAAGAAAGGTCATAAAATTAGTAATACACATTTTTGTAATGCGTAAAGAAACAAAAAGTCTAATGTGTATATTATTCCGTGCAATACTGTGGGTTAGATGGGAGTTCTATCGTCGGTTCCTTGAGACACATTTTTCACAACTTTCATCAGTTTCATGGATACCACCAACCGATAAACAATAAACCATAATGGTAATTAATTTGTTTCAATGATGTGCTGTAGGCGGTATAGGGCCAAATCGGGCTAAGAGCTATGTACCGTCTTTGGGTTCAACATTCTAACCCCAAAGATACTGTAAACCATAGTATATATTATGCAAGTCTCATTAATGGTGTAATTGATAATTGGTATAGATATAATATGGAATTTTTGTAATTATTATTTATTATTAATAATATATGTCCATAAATAATTATAGTTTTTAAATTTGTGCAGCGCATTGAATGTAAACTATCCTACCTTGATTTTTTATTCTTTTATGCCAAGAGATTTGTACCAACTGCTGCCGTGAACAACAAATAATTATGCATAGACTTAATTATTTATGGGTTCATATTATTCATAATCTCAACCAAAACAACAACAAAACAATTCTAGGACTTAACTAGGCGTAATATAATTAGTTAACTATGCGTATTAATAATAGTAGGCCTATATATAAAGTTTAGTGAAGGCCGGTGCCATCTATATATAAATTTTAACTTTAAATTTTTAGCCGCATTGGGGGGGGGGGGGGGGGGTTTAAATGTGAGAAAATGTTTTTTAAGAAGTTTCAAAGGAGAGACGAAACAAAAATTTAATAACAAAACGAGTTGATAATTTATTCGCGAGGAACCCGCAAAAAATTACTTCGGGGGGGGGGGGGGGGGGGGGGGGGGAGAATAAATAATCTGTGATATAATATTATATTAAATATCATATAGGCCTAAGTAAAGGCCAATAATCATAAGAAATTCGCGGTATTGCCATCAAGTTAAAATTACTGAAAATACACGTCTCCAAATTACGAGATAAAATTCCTTATTTTGCTAGTTATTTTGCAGCTGAGGGTTACAAAATATAGTGATTGTCCTACCCCATCGTACCCAAGTACTGGAAAGTAGAAATACTTCCAGAACTGACGCTTACAATGAAATATTATGTTTTTAAGCATGAACGTGTTTTTATCTGCCTTCGGACGGCCATATTGGCATACGACCGTGCTGCTACCTGGTTAGGTTTTAACCGCGAATAGCCTATCACACTTTTGTCCAAAAATCTAAATCTAATTTCCAAAAGTGAGGTTATGTCCTGCCCGAAAAAATTCACGATTTTTTTTTTCTGTTATTTTAAAGGCCTTCTTTCATTCAGCAAACTTTTCAGACATGTTTCTTCGACTTTCAAATTATCGGCCAGAGGCGGTACAATAGCCTTAAGCCTGGGCCTACTGTCCTCTTAGGCCTAGGGCCTAGGCCCCTTCTGTATTGATTAAGTAATTGGATTGCTAGGTACAGGCTTGTTTGTGGCCCTAGTTGTTATTAACAAATAATAATAGATTAGTTATTTGCCTTAGACCAGATAGAAAATGCTGTACGTTTGACGTTTAATCAATGGATTAACTTTTATAAAATGAGAAGTAACAGCTGGGAATTCCGATGTTTAGGGATCGTTTTCATGCAATTTCCTCACAGAGCCAGCGTTGCAAACAAGGCCTAGAAGTTCACAAGAATCCCCATAGATAGCATGACCAGGCTACTCATGGAATAGTGGATGTGTATGCATATCAATCCAGCAAGCAGCAAAGTTTCCATGAAGGAAGCCTAGCAAGCCCGTTTAACATGTAACTTATGGCCGTAAAACCGCGGAAATACGCGGAAAACGGCAGGCGTAAACCGTGTAGTATGTATTTATTTAATTGTTGTGCATTGTTACTTTAGAGATAAAATAGTAAACTTAATCACAATCCCATCAACAATGCATGTTTAGAAGAAGAATAGAATTAGAAGAAGTTCTTCTGTTGGCAGTATAGGTTGAATTGTTACATTTTTTGCGTCTCCTCAACAATGCCTCAAACATCACTTCAATTGCCACTTCACTGACGATATAGCAATTTTGAATTTGGTAAAAGTTTGTCTTAGGCCCCGATAGCTCAGTTGGTAGAGCATTGGTGTTAATAAAGCCGGAGGTTCTGGGTTCGATCCCCAGTTGGGTCAAACTTTTACAACAATTGCTATCATTCAATAACTATGTTCTTAAAGCAGGCTTTTTTGTGCCCTAAAACCCCAATAACTAACTAACTTAAAGCAGGCTTATGCTTAAAAACCTTGTATTCATACTACCCAACTCATGGGAGATGAGGGATTGGCTCAATAAACTGTGTTATCTTTCAGTAATGACATCAAAATAGCAGCCTTCTCTTTGATTTATCATAGCTCTAAACAATCATAACCTATAGCAATTTAGTGAAAGTTTGTCTTAGGCCCCGATAGCTCAGTTAGTAGAGCATCGGCACTTGAAGCCGGGGACAATTGCTATCATTCAATAACTATGTCCTCAAAGCGGGTCTATGCTTAAAAACCTTGTATTCATAATTATTTTTGTTATTAATATGGATTAACAACAATCGAAGTTGATAATTCTGACTAAATCAGTTTCAGTGAAGTTCTATAACACGGATCTTGTTGTAATGTGAGACGCTGGTAAAGTACGTAGTATATGAGTTAAAGCGTCCGGATGGGCGCGCGGTGTGAGGAGCTTGACTCCAAGGGCCGTTGCTTGTCTGGCCAGGAGGAACGTCAGCGGACCAAGGAGCGCGGAGGGGGGTCGAGCAGCGCCGAGAACGAGCCTGTTGAGTCCTCCACTAGCCACCTTCACACAGACATGCCGGTCGAGAGGATCCTTGAGGCAGAGAAGAGGGTCGAGTGCAAGACGGAACAGCAGGCAGAGTTCGAGCATGCGGTGACCAACATCTGTCAGGCGACTAACAAGCAACTGTTCCAGTTAGTGGAGTGGGCCAAACACATCCCTCACTTCACCACACTGCCACTTGAGGATCAGGTGAGATTACATTATATTATCTAATATCAATTTGAATACAAAAATTTGTGGCGTAAAAAACGGTTAGGCCAGAAGCGTTTTGGGCATTAGGGATGTATACTTATGGCGTTTTCCAATGGCAAGTAACGAGTGCGCACTGACACGTGACCGTGACGTCATGCACTTTTCTCGAATTGCTGCCAGTGCGAACCTCATTGGAACACAGCTGTCACGGCAGTTCTACTAAAATGACGCCAACACTATGGCGCTCTAGCGTGAGAGTGGGGAAGCTCTATCTCAACTAGCTGTCAGCAATAATTCAATAAGAAGTTAAAGGCTAGGGGTGGGATAAATCAGTTAATTACCTAACTGACTAACTAACTAACCGAAATCCCTTATTGAAAATGGAGGGAAAAATAAAAATTTGGTGGGGTAAAAATAATTTTTTGGGGCGGCATCTTTATTTTTATTACAGTAGGGAATGCTGTGCTTATAAGTTGGCTGGCTGCCAACCACGGCGTCCCCCACCCAACTTCTTACGTAATGCAGCTGAGGGAGCCACGCTCTAACCATGCAGCAACATGAGGTCCATGACTTTAATAAAAAATACCATTGACGTGACGTGGCCCAGTTTATTTCTCCTGAATTGCACGGCGCGAACGACGGGATTAAATGAAGATCTTGGCTGGGACAGAGATGTGTTTGAGGAACTCGTACGTAATCTCGTCTTGACAATGACAGAATAAAATTTGCCTACAGTACCATAGATAACCACAGCGGTAATCTAGTGCTGGAACTTTGGAAGAACATCTTAGTGATAATTGCAAATCAGAGGTAGTAAGTAACTATATCCATTGTCACATGACCTTGATTATAATACATCACTATAATGACTGTGACACCACTCATATTCGCCAGACGCTCGTGAGTCGTGAACATCCCATATAGTCCCACCGCCCCTCCCGAGCTGGCGCGTAGCCAGCTAGACAGAATGGCCTTATCTTTGGCCTTACCAAACTATCATATCAGACTGAACTTCGAACTCGAACTCGAACTCAAACTTCGAACTTTCTTCCCTAAAAAGGAAGAAAATTTTCGGGTCATCTGGTTTATGGTTTATGGGCGGGGTCTTTCTCTGTACGGCAACCAGCTGAGTCACTGACAGCTACACTACATTCGAAAAACATTATTGTTTTTTTTTTTTGCTCACGGTTACACGGTTAACAGGTGCAGACAAATCACAAACCGGTTTTTCAGCCACAGGTTTGTTAATTGGTTAAACGGTTAAGGATCCCACCCCTAATTTAGGCCAGGTCTGGGCATTTGGATATTTAGAACTCCATACAGCTTTAGAATCCTTTATCCAGATTTTAACTTCCTCCGCTGTTTTTTTTTTCGTAAGTTTCAAATGTTGGCACTTTCGAAGGCAATTAAGCAACTGCTTGTATTTGTTACGTTACCACCCTGCGCAACAAACAATGATATTTGAAATATTTAGAGTATGGTCATATGGAACCCTCATCACATTACCAAAATTCGTAGCATTGAACGTATCCAGCAGAAGTTCGTTAAGCATGTCTGCTACAAGACCAATGTTACTTATCATAGATGCAACTATTCAACTTTATGCAAGAATTTAAATCTTGCATCACTCGAAAATCGTCGCCAGCATACAGATCTAATATTTCTGTATAAGCTTCTGCACAATTATTTTGACTCTCAGCTTCTTCATTCAGTACATTTTCACGTTCCTGCAAGACTAACACGAAACCTTCAGACTTTCCATCTTCCCAGAAGCAGACTAGACATTTTTAGTAATTCACCAATAAACCGGATCCAACATACGTATAACCAATTAGTTGTCATCCATCCTGATCTTGACATTAATCACCTAAACTTTCAATGTTTTAAAAACTATTTCTTCAAAATATGTTCTTGAGGTTTATAACTTTTGTAATCATCATAGTTTATTTTATTTTTTGCATTTCGTTTAGTATAATGTTCTTTTGTGCACCTGAGACATATTTAGATGTTGTTTGATTTTTGATATCATTTTTATTTTTTGTGCTTTAGTATTAGCTAATTTTATGAAATGCCTATATCGCACTTGTGGAGGTAACTCTGTTGTTGGTGGCAATAAAATAAAATTAATTAATATCAAACCCTATTTCCAACTAAGTCGGGTAGGGGGTGGGAGGGTCCCACCACATTCTTGGCTCTACGGGGTTATCGAAGCCGGCTAGCCATGCCTGACGCTTCTCCCACATCATATTTTTCTTCCTCTGCGTCATCAACTTCACTTTCTTCCTCTCCTCTGTCTTCTTCCTCAGGGACCTCCACCAGTTTGTTCCATGTTTTTCGTTCTTCCCAACATTTTTCTTGGTTAATCATCTCCCAAGCTCCATTTCTCTTTTTCAAATCCATTGCTATAACTTCTTCCCATCTCAGTCTGGGCCTCCCTCTTTTTCTCTGTTTGTTTCCTGCATCTTCTTCATACTGTATCTTAGGGATCCTGTCCTTCTGCATCCTCTTCATATGTCCAAACCACCTCAGCCTTTCTTTCCCTAGCTTAAAGTTTAAACTCTCTACTCCTAGCTCTTTCCTTATCTTCGTGCTCCTCATCTTATCAATCTTTGTAACTCCCATTACACTCCTTAAAAATTTCATTTCTGCAGCTTGAATTTGCCTTTCTTCTTTACCCCCAACTGGCCATGTCACTGCACCATATGTGAGTACCGGTACAAAATATGCTTTGTATATTAAAAGTTTGCATCTCCTTGGCACTTCTTTTTTCCAAAGCAGTTTCCTCACTAACTGGAAGAAACTCTCAGCGATACCAGTACGCCTTGCAATCTCCGCGTCTATTTTTCCATCGTCGGAGATTATGCTGCCCAGGTATTTAAACATATGTGTCTCTACTAGTTCTTCCCCTCGAAGTACAATCTTTTTCCTATTCCCAGATTTCTTACTTTTCCCCATAACCATCACTTCACTCTTGTCAATGCTTATCTCTAGTCCAAATTCTTCTGTACGTTCATTCCATTTCTCCACTTTCTTCTGTACCTCTTCCCATGACTTCCCCCATATGAGTATATCGTCAGCATATATTAAGGTTCTAGACGACTCTGGCCCACCCCTCTCCACTTTCCTCAATATCTCGTCGAGTACTATATTGAAGAGCATTGGTGACAGTACACTCCCTTGTCTAAGACCTGTCTTGACTTCAAACCAATCCGTTCTGCCATCCTTAGTTTCCACGCAACTCACATTCTTCACATACATACTCTGTACTCTTTCCACCAATCTGTTATCAATCTTCTTTTTTCGGAGGCATTCCCAAACTCTCTCTCTGGGCATCCTGTCATAGGCCTTTGTAAGATCCAGAAAAACCATCCATACCTCCTCCCCCTTTTCCCTTTCTCTTTCCATGAGCTGTCTTATTGAGAAAATCAAGTCCACGGTTGACCGTCCACTTCTGAAACCATGTAGCTCCTCCCTCAAGCCTCTTTCCACCTTTTCTTTCATTCTCTTTTCTAGCACTTTTTCATACAACTTGGCACATTGGCAAAGTAGAGTGACACCTCTATAATTACTACACTGTTTGTTGTCACCTTTTTTAAATATTGGTACTATAATACCCTTTCCCAATCCTTTGGAATCTTTTTATCTCTCCAAGCTGCAGTCAACACTCTGAAAATCCAGTACTCCCCGTCTTTTCCTGCTGCTTTAATCATGTCTACAACTACTTCATCTACCCCGCTTCCTTTTTCTGTTTTTTCGTGCCAATTTAACTTCCGCTTCTGAGAGCTCTTCTTCCTCATCTTCTACTTCGTCTTCTCCTGCTTCACTAGGGCTATCTTCGGTAATACTTTTGTGCGCTGGTCTTCCATTCCTTAAATCCTCTACATTTAACAAACTCTGAAAATATTTTTTCCATAACTCTTTCTTCTCCTGCGAGTCGTTTGTGACGGTTCCGTTTCCTTTTCGTAGGAAATGTGATTCTAAAACTCTCCCCCTTTTCTCCTTGATAATGTTGTACAACAATTTTTTATTTCCTTGAAAATCTTCCTCCAATTTCTCTCCGAACTCCACCATACTCTTTTTTTTTTTTCTAGTCACTATTTGCTTTACCGTTTGTTTCGCCCTCCCATATTTTATGACATTTTCCTCTGTATAATTCTTGATCTTCTCTTTCCACGCCAGTCTCTTATCGCGCACAGCTTCTTTGACTGTTTCATTCCACCACGGTGTTTCCTTCTCTTTTCTTCTCCCCGTTGCTCTTCCGCATACTTCCTCTGCACTAGTTACAAAGGCAGCCTTAAATCCTTGCCATTCTTCTTCGATTCCCTGAATGTCTCCACATGGCAACATTTCTCGTATCTTTTGCCTAAACTTTTCTCTTTCTTCTTTTCTTTGTATCTTCCACACCTTAATTCGCGTCTTCTTTGATCTTCTATTCATTACATTTTTACCTTCATAGATTTTAGCTACCAGCAATCTGTGGTCGCTATCCAATGCTACTGATGGTAAATAAAATAAAATAAAATAATAATAATAATAATAATAATAATAATAATAATAATATTGAATCGATGTGTGACGTCATGAGTCGCTGCAGCAGTTGACGAGTGCCAGTGGTCTTTTCGTTAAAATGGAGAAAGACTAGAGTTTTTGCCAATGGCGACCATTAGTAAATACTGTTTAATGATTATTATTATATTATCTCCAGCGAGTGTTTCACCCATATAAAACAAGTTCTTATTGACATAAATAAATATGTATTTACTTAGTAGGGGAGTGCGAGTACTCGATTTTTTTCAACTTGCGCTTGTTCATAATGCCCGCCGAATTACCTGACCGTCAGATCGACAGGCTGGAACGCACATTATCGGTCATTATATGAGAATGGTTTGTACTATCACCAAGAGATTGCGCTTTATGTACTCTACGCACTTCGCTGCATCTAACAATATGTTTGGCTCGTATCTAGGCCAAGTTTGAGCGTTTCTATGCTTGAAGGAAAGATGTTTGCATTCGTGGGCGGTATTATGGCGCGCGGGCAATAGCGGCGACGGCACTGTACAATAATTTGCTTGTTATGACGATTATGAGGGGTGTGATATTTTAGTATTAAGAAAAATTTGCAGGAGAGTTCATAACCTCTTGAGATTTATTTAGGTTATATTTCAGAATTTATTTGAGGGAAATCGGTTCATTTTTGTAGGAGCAGTAAAATTTCAACCGGAATGTGCAAGAGTGTGCAAGAGTACGTGTTACAAATAGGAACAAAAATGAGCCTTCCAACCAAAAAATTATGAGCAGGAATATGTCTAGAGTATACGTCATAAATTTCACTATAACGTCTATATTGGGCGTACCGCTCAACCGAAAAATAAATAAAAAATAGTTTTGGCAATGTCAAATGATGATAATTGATAATCTATGTCTGTTGTTTTGATAAAATAATATTTTGGAAAAATTTTATTAAGCCAATAGATCAACCTTAAATTGAATTATGAAGATGTATTTTCACTTTTTAGAACATGGAGCTTGCCTCAGGCCTAGCCCTAGGCTTTGCGAACGGACGGCAAGGTGTGAGCACGGCGTTGAATTAAATTATATGGTAAAAAGTTTGGGTGCATCTTTATCACTAATATTTAGGGGTGTGCAAATCCATGTTTTTTATTTTGAATCCGAATCCGAATGGAATCTTTCCGAAGATTTGTGAATCCATTAAAGTTTGAATATTTGCGCTTTAAAAATAAAAATTTGCGATCTTTCGTTATTTACCAAAAAACTAATTCATTAATTCAGTAAACATGCAGTTGGTTAACACTTACAATAACTTTGTATATAAATCAATAGTTAATAACATATTATGATAATAATGTACAATGAATTACCTATACGATGATGAATTGATGATGTATAAAGTACTGAGTGATATGTATAAAAAAGAACAAAACAATTAATAATTATACAATAATGAATCAATTTGTTTTAAAACTTAAGCTTAACTATCCGATTAATGATTGTGAGATGCCGAATTGATGATAAAAAAGGCCTAAATTTGTCAGCAAAAATGTCGATTGAAGGAGATTGTGGGAAGGAGTTGAAAGTTGTAGGAAGACGAATGAATAGTGATCTTTTCGTTGTTGATAGACGGGGAGTTTGGACATGAAACAGGTGACACAGTCGAGTAGAACGAGAAGGAACTCTGAGCGGGAACAATGACACTAGAATGTCGGACCTAATGTGTCCATTTACAACGCGATGCAAGAATGCCATGTCTGATCTTTTTCGACGCGAGTGTAATGATGACATTCTGATTAGTTTCATTTTTTCTTGCTATTGTGCAAAATCGTGTTCCTGAATGCAGGAACCAAGCAAAGCAAGAAGTAGTTTCATCAATTCTTGCTTTGCTTGGTTCCTGCATTCAGGAACACGATTTTGCACAATAGCAAGAAAAAATGAAACTACTCGATCAAGTTGTTTTAAATTTGTTTGAGCAGCCATAGACCATATCAGAGAACAGTATTCAATTATTGGTAAAACACAGGTAGTAAAGTATGCCCTTAACTTAAAGCAATGGGGTCATTAATTTCAGTATATCTGTATAAAATCCCCAGCATAGACATAGCTTTAGAAGTTGTTTTCTGAATGTGTTCCTTAAACATAAGTTTTGAATCTGATAACACTCCTAGATCTTTCTGGCAGGTCACCTTCTCTACTGGACGTTTCATAATAAAATATTGACAATCAATCGGGCTTGTCCTATGCGTAATAGACAAAATTGCACATTTGTCTGGATTCGGCTTTAGGCACCAGTCCACACAATACATAGAAAACATATTGAGTGAATTTTGAAACATGATGGCATCCAAAAAATTGTTAATAATCATCATTAATTTCAAATCATTAGCAAAAAGTAGCACTTTGCACAATTCGTTATGCATATGATCCATAATATCATCGAGGAACAAGGTATAGAACAACGACCCCAAGACACTGCCTTGTATGACACCGGAAAGTACAGAAAGCCATGATGACGATGATCCATTCATAACAACACGTTGCTTACGATTTGAAAGAAAGTCCGATAGTATTGCCAAGAATTTACCATGAATGCCGAATCGTTTTGATATCTTGTAAATAAGATGACTATGATTAACTGAATCAAAAGCTTTTGCAAAATCTACAAAAGCGGCATCTAGTTGTGTTTTGTTGTTGATTGCTTCAACTGCATGATGCTGGAAGACTGCCAGATTGCTGAGACAAGAGTTGCCAGGAAGAAATCCATGCTGTACCGGTGAAAGATATGGCAATGTAAATGCTAGAAGACGCCGATATATGATTCGCTCGCAGAGTGTTGAAAGAAAAGGGAGTTTAGAAATTGGCCGATAACAATGTTTTCCCTGATTTGAACAATGGGATGGCATTGGCTTGCTTCCAAGCAAGAGGAAATCGTCCCGCATTGAAACATAGATTAAATATTATCACTATTGAAACAATTAAAGTAGCAGAGCATTTCTTTCAAAAAACAGCACCAATGCTGTCCGATCCAGTAGCACGATTAGGCCGCAAGTCCTTGATAAGTTGATGAACTTAGATGGAGTAGTAGTCAATGAAGAGAGGGTGTGAGAACATACTCTTTTTACAGGTAAAGAGATAGGCACAGCTGGAGTTGCAGGCTTGTTGAAACTACTATAAAAAAATTCATTGAATAATTCAGGCCTAGCATTGTCCATTGCACTACGTATTACCATCCAATGACACTTCTCTAGGAATTTGTTCGGATTTACGCCTTGAATTAATAAGCGTCCAAAATCTCTTTGAGTTCTTTCATCTTTGACACATTAGAGGAAATGTTTGCCAAGTGATCTTCGTAGTCCCTCCTGATTAGTGCCTTCGATAGACGCCGTAAATCCTCAAATATGGTAGGCGTATTCATACTCGGAGAATCCTTCCACAACTTCCATGCATTATTCTTATTTTTTAAAGTCAACAAAGTATCATGTTTATACCACTGTGGAAACTTCCTTGACTTTGGTTTACGATGAGGAACATTTTCATTGATTACGCCGGCTGTCCAGTTACTAAACGTATTTACTGCATCATCAACATCGCCCGTGGGCAACTGATCCCATGGAAGCGACGACAGAGCATCATTTACTTCTCTCCAATTGGTTCTGTGCCATTGTGGTATATTAAGCTGATGTTGCACTTGGGGCTGCATCACCCTAGCTGGCAGGCTTACCTCGACATCAAGTGAGCTATGGTCCGAAGAGAAGAAATTCTTTCCTTAAGTCACACTGACTGTTGGAAGATCAGTTAAAACATAGTCCAATGTAGCAAAGCAAACTCGCGAGTGAAATGCATGTTGTGCTGTGCTAGGCCAAGCCCATGTATAAAGTGATCCATGAACCAAACATCCATATTACTTTTGCAATCACAGGTTGTTGAAGAAGTCCATCTAGCAGACAGGTTAAAATCTCCAAGAAGCACAACATAACCAAGAGACAGAACACGAAGCATGGATTGAAAGCATTCCTCAAGATCACTTTCCTTGTTAGCCGGAGGCCTATTGATTGATTGATTGGATATTGCTTAATGTCTCATATTTATGCAACTTGGCTAATCGAGACGAAGGGAGGGACGTAAGGAATGACGCGGGGGGACAAGGGGTGGACAGGCCTGTGCTGGTCAGAACCAGCCACAAGCGTATGGGGAGGGCAGGTGTTCCCCCACGTTGTGGTCGTCTCCGTCTTGTGTCATCATACGTCCGTGTTGTCATTGTCGTCGCCGTCGGGGAGGTAGTCAAAGGGAAGGAGTTCCCCGACTATAATAGCAGCCTACTAGAAGTTTAGTTTTTGGAATCGTTATTTCAACCCATATTAACTCACAGTTAGTTTCCAAGTCATATCGTCTCTTAGCAGGCCAGGATGCATTGACTCCAATGAGAACTCCTCCTCCACGTTTGTTATTTGCTTGGTCACGCCGAAATATTGTGAACGATTTTGACAAGGGAATTTCTGCATCTTGAACCGTGTTAAAAAGCCATGTCTCACTCATAATCCTGTCAAATAAGATCGTATATTGACGTTTGGAGGAAAAAATTGCGATGTCGCTGAATTTTTGCAGAAACCTTCCTTATATAATACTATTAAACATACTAAAACTCCCCTACAATCGGACTGGAGCTTCGGCCGCCATATTGGAAAATGGCGACCAAAAGGTGTTTGATATCGAATATCTCCAAATTGGTTTGAGATAGACAAAACATCTCAATGACAAAAATATTCCCCATTTAATTCCCTACAAACAGTTGTCTTCTATAGTTTTGGTAGGGGCAACGGTTACGTAAAAAATTCGTGGTTTAAATGTTGCTCATTGGAGTACCAGCTTATTTCCAAATTTTCACGCCCAGCATCAAACAATGCCCGGTAAATCCGTAATAAATCGATTTAAATACAAAAGGACTTATGTACGGGGTTCATGAAAGCTTCCATTAGTGTTTTAAAAAATCAGGTCTGCGAAATCGAATTTTGCATTTACCCGGAATTTGGGTTTTTCCGTTGTTGGCATTTCCTCAAAAATGCCCTTTTTGACTGTCCATTATGAAGCACTAAAATATAGCATTGGAGGAAAAATTCTTCCTACGCACATTGAAATGACTCAAATAATGATCCGATTACAACCAAAGTTTAAATCCAATATGGCTGCTTATTCCTAATATCCACAACATCAAAGTGAATTATGTAACAAAAAGAGTGTAAAAACAGCACGAAAACAGTATTCATATTGTGAATATTAGGAATTAGCAGCCATATTGGATTTAAACTTTGGTTGTAATCGGATCATTATTTAAGTCATTTCAATGTGCGTAGGAAGAATTTTTCCTCCAATGCTATTTAGTGCTTAATAATGGACAGTAAAATATGGCATTTTTTAGGAATTTCAACAATGGAAAAACCCAAATTCCGGGTAAATGCAAAATCCGATTTCGCAGAACTGATTTTTTAAAATACTAATGGAAGCTTTCATGAACCCCGTACAAAAGTCCTTTTGTATTTAAATCGATTTCTTACGGATTTACCGGGCATTGTTTGATGCTGGGCGTGAAAATTTGGAAATAAGCTGGTACCCAATGAGCAACATTTAAACCACGAATTTGTGACGTAACCTTTGCCCCTACCAAAACTATAGAAGACACCTGTTTTGTAGGGAATTAAATGGGGAATATTTTTGTCATTGAGATATTTTGTCTATCTCAAACGAATTTGGAGATATTCGATAACAAACACTTTTTGGCAGCCATTTTACAATATGGCGGCCGAAGCTCCAGTCCGATTGTAGGGGAGTTTTAGTATGTTGATAAGTATCATTTAAGGAAGGTCTCTGCAAAAATTCAGCGACATCGCAATTTTTTCCTCCAAAAATTCTTATTTGACAGGATTATCATTGCTACAACATCAGTATCACTCAATTCTGGTAAATGTATGTCGCACTCTGCAAATTTATTTTTTATACTTCGTACCATGCTTCGTACATTTTGATAATAAAATGAAAGATTTTTGTTGGCTGGATTCATTTGTTTGTTTGTTGTTATTATGATTTTTGTTTGGAATAAGCCAAGATCAATATTCTTAACTTCAAACACTCAAATAAACTTAAATATAATCGGAATTGACTCACTAACAATATCACTGGTTCCTCTGGTATCACTGATTAAATTGATATCAGAACAATATATAAAACTTCACAAATACACAAAATTACTCATTAAAATGGAGAGCACTTATGATTGAAATGACAGATCAATTCATGTCACTGCCTTTTCTTCTTCTTCTTCTTCGATAATGCACAACTTTTAAAAAAAAATTATCAGTAGGGGCCTATCACAAATTCCAGGACAATTGTAACTAAATTGAGCTCCTTGTAACGAAAACTCCACTGCTGGGTGTCAATCGCAACTGGAAGACCGATTAAGTACCCTAGACTACGGCAAGTCTCACTAACTGCCTTACGTTCAGGGCACCAACCGCCACGAAAAGCGCCTTGAGACCTAACCAACCTACACTAAAACGTATTATTTTTAGTCTCGGGTTTTAAAATATGAATCGTGCTTCACTGGTGGTCCGTCTCCGTAACTAATGCTCTCCAAACTAACTCTGCATACGAGACTAATATGTGAGAAAATAGCTGCCCTAGCAAAACAATTAAATGCAAACATGTACAGTGACAGTGGGGGGATGCAACACAATACAACTTCTACCCTCACGGGATTCGAAGAGGTACCTTTACCCAGTGCGCTAACGCTGTGCTGCGCCACACCCAGAGAGCTGCAGACATCCAGTAGTCGCTCGAAGGTCCCACGTTCTGAACCTAGTTACTAAAGTTACCCACCATATTTAAATTAGCGGAAAGCCCTGAATATTTGATTTTGTTGGATGAGAATTCATAGGATGTGCATGCATATTCAGTAATGAGATGAGTTAAAATGAATTTCATTATAATTTCAACTCATGGAAAATACTTAATACTGACATACCGGTTTGAAGTTACGTTGGATCCAACTATGCAAGTTACTATTAAACATGTATAAAACCTATACTCGCGTCGTAGCTAGATGAGTGGTAGGGGGAGGGCGATGCCTTCTTAGACTGCGATGCACAAGGGAGGCTGGGGGAGAGGGGTGGCCATGTTGGATTCGCCGATACACGGACGATCGACTGGCGCCTGCTCCTGCGGCGGTATCTAGGTCACCTTCCAGTGGCGGACAAAATACCTGGGAATCACATGCTATGGCCCGTTAGGCCCCTGTGTAGAACCTCGAAGTTCTCAGCTTCTCGTACGATAGTGGAGGGAATACAACAATTGGAATTATACAGGCTTACTTGCGTGGATTGGTGATGCTTGATGATGATGATTGCGCGACTTTGGTTGACCCACGTGGCTGGTCATTACCAACGCTTGAAACCACGCAAAATGCCCCGAAGGCGATTTAATAAAACTTTATATGCCTTTGCCACTCCCGTATGGTGTTGAGAGAGAATATACCATATTAGTGCGAGGTCGTTGTCTTTTACACGCGCATGGCTACTGTTGCCTGGCCATGTGGGTAACCCGATATCTGGCTATCGCGATGTAATGACTGAATTTAACTTAAAAACACATTATTTAGAAACTCGGCACTGACGCCTTATAGTGGGGCCTTATAGTGGGGGCCACTAAGAGGTATAACGCCTGGATATACATCCCTACTTCTAGGATATTTCCCATACTTGAGGAAAACACACGCAAAGTTGCACTATGAGTAAGGCTCAACTGCCTGCTTCAGTGGCTCCAGTCGTAGTGGCAGAGCCAAGGCTCCGTTGCACTATGAGTAAGGCTCAACTGCCTGCTTCAGTGGCTCCAGTCGTAGTGGCAGAGCCAAGGCTCCAACGACACACAAATTCCGACTTCCTTCCCCACCTCCAAGTAGAACTTGCTTCTACCCTCTGATTGGGGCTCTGGAGCGCCGCGAACTTAATTTTAAAACTATTGGTCGAAAGGTCCCGCACTCTCGCAACCTTGGGAAGAAATCTCCTTCTCTGCGCTGGTCACGTGACTGGTATTCCCGCGCTAACCCTTTCTGCGCTTGCCATTGGTTTAGACCAAAAGTGAACTCGGCGGAGCGTGAAATTTGCCATCAAGCCTGCACATTCCTGAGCTCTCAAAATGTAGCATACTGTAGCTTCTAGCCCCTTCGACTCACGGCTTGCAAGGTTTTACCACACATACCGTCACCTCTATTACCAAAAGCAAAAACATTTATCTAGGTCTGGCTTGTACCAACCTGAATAACCAGCTAGTTACTCGGGGATCTCTGATAGATCGTTAATTTGCAGGTGATATGCAAATTAACACAACACTTTATAGCAATATGAAACTTACTAGGAAAACGCTGAAGTCCCGCCGCATTGATGGATGAGCTTTTTTGTAAGTTTTTAGTTTGCGTAGGACCACTTTTCCTTTGCAAGGGCTTTTTGAATGCATTGTAGGTGATTGTTGTCAAGTTTCTATTGTTACTTGTTAATTGTTATTATAAACCTCAAAAAACTCATATTAAAACCTTTATTCTATGGATTCTAGCTTACTTTTTCAACTTTTTCTTTCAAAAAGCAATACAACACCATAACCTTAATGTCCATGTGAAATATGAACGTTGTAGCCCCACCCGTGTGGTCAGAATCGGCCCAAATGTCACGAAAATGTCGCGCTAAAAATCGTAAAAGTACGATATTCATGAGAAATATTTCTTTGATTGCTCCCAAAAACGTGGCAAGTCTTAAGTTCAGAGATTTCGAAGGTGCCCTCAAATTTTCATCAAGATCGCATATGCCGTTTGCCCGGTAGAGAGCGAACGAAAGACAAAAAATCAAACAAACAAAAACAACAAAAAAACACCCGAGCTAAATTTTTTGGAGGTCAGTGAAATTGAAGTCTTCGCTTTGCTCATCCAACAAAATATGACAATAGGGAATATTCCACTTAATATTTTATATTTTATTTTAATTCTTATTCATGTCTTAATAGTCACTGCACTTTTTTTTATTTAAAAAAAATGTTTTTTGTGTAATTTAAACAAGAAGTAAATTGGACCCCCAGTTTGCGCGCCAAAAACGAGCGTGCGCCATCTTTGGACGGTACTACGTCATAACTGTGTTGAGTCAAGGCCAATTGGAAACTAAATGTACGTATATTTGTACATATTTACATACAGACGGCGGTGCTCGCCCATCCGCTCAACACAAACAACTCCACAGGGATGTACATTTTCACCGTCTTTTGTTTTTCTTTTTTCGTATGTGACAGGAGATTTCGCGAGATCATTGTGATAAAGAATAACGAGCATTTTGTCTTGAATTTTTGCAAAGCCTAGGACTATCATGGTATTCTTTATCTACAATAGGCTTTAATTAGTCATCAAAGTAAGGTTTTTGTGCGGTATGTGTGTCAGAACATGAACGTGCAGGCCTAGGGTTGGCAAGTTAAGCCTAGGGCTTGTCAAGTGAGTAATTTTAGTATTCACATACCAATGCCTATATCCTACAGGAACGATTGGCCTAGACTGTTGTATTATAAATAATTTTCTACGTCTAGGCCTAGACCTAGGACTGTTTCAGTTTTGTTTTTTGATTGCAATGTCAACTTTTCTCGTTTTCTGGCTAGGCGTTAAATGTAAAATGTCCGCCATCTGTTTACATTACTGTAGGCTACGCTAGGCGCTGCTTTGTTTAAAACACCGCCGTCTTGATGTATATCTCGATCCTACTATAATACTATTCCAACATCTTTGGTCTGGATGTATGTTTATCCAGACGGCGTTGGATCAACACAGTTCTGACGTCACAGTCGTTTTTGCCGCTTTAAAAAACTGCTGCTTTTAAAACGGCTATAAATCACAGGATTATTATTTCACGGAAAAACAAAGTACATATTTGTAATCGGGACGAAATACTTCTTCTAAAAAATCTATTCGTACAGTATTTGGCGGAAGTGGAATATTCCCTATTATGCAAATTAGATTTAAAAAAACGAAAAATTACTGGCTGAGGGCCTTTAAATGAAGGACAGAAGGCTGTACTGTCACACAATTTATGATTAATTTAAAAGAAAAACAAGCACATGAGAGTGAGAATCAGTTTTAATTTAAAGCTCAGTTTCTGACAGTTTTTACAACCAGATTAATTTCCACTACCCGGCACCTCCACCAAAATTACGAAATTATCTTTTTTGTGAATGTCAATATTTTGATATGAAGTATTTTGAGCTTACTCGCGTACAAACGATTATTACGATCTCACAATTGCACTTTATGACCCGGCAGCTCCACCATATGTACCAGCCAGGAGCTCAGGGTTAATTTAATTTTGACTACCTACCCGGCACCTCCACAAAAAAAAAAAAAAATTGTTTCAAATTTCGTGAACTAATTTGCGTTTAAAGACATAATTTTGCTGCCTTCCTGATGGCGTATTCGATTGGTCGCACTAGACCGCACTCGGTGCGCTCTGAGTGCGGTTTCCATATTCCATTGGGAGTTTTCATATGCACTGAGTGCGAGTCAACGTATTCAATTGGGAAGTCGCACTAGAAAAGTGCAGCACTCGACCGCACTGGCCTCGACCATGTTGCGACGCAGTGCGACGCCGAATTTGCCCGCGTAATATGGATAAGAGGAAGAGGTACGCCCTAATGAATTTGGTAAAGAACAAAGACGAAGAGATCTTATTTTAAAATTTTAAAATTAAGAACAGGTTTGTAAAATTATAAGATATATACCAAATATTGTTCATGTTATGATAAGGTAAGTAGGCGTGGTCTTATAGGCTATGCAAAGGTGCAACATAACCTCACATTTTCACTACGCCTACTATCGTATGTTTGCAACGTGTTAATATTCTATAACTACTAACAAGTCGCGCTAGCGCGCGCTGTGAAGCCGCTACGCGGAGTGCGCGGAAAACCTCGTACTCGGAATACCTCGTAGTTGGAAAACCTCGTTGACGCGACAAAATAGCGAATCGGTCCGTGTACGGCCGCGATACTATAGTTTGTGGGTAACGTTTGTTGTTTATCCGAAGTCCTGTGACAAATTGGTTTTCCGGGACACTTTTGGTACGCCGCCGGACGCTGTCCGCCGCCTCTAAGTACGGTGCAAAATGATTTTCGAAATTGATAATTTTTACGCCTTTTGTGTAAAATGTGGGAGAAATGTTTTCCTGGGCTAATTGTTCAGGACTCTGGTAGACTGTAATAGCCATCCTCAGCGTGTAAAAAAATTGACCAACAATTTTTCGAAATTATAATATAATATTAAAAATCTTAATGTGCGTTTTTTTCGCCCAGGATCTGAAAACGAAGGGTTGAGATGTTGTTGGGCGTAATCGCCGAACCTTTGACGTATTTTATAAGCCAACAAAAGTATAGTAGAATTGTTGAAGGCCTTCCGTTAAATGACAAAAAAGAAAATGTTTAACCCCAAAATGACCAACTACTCTTTAAAGAAATTAAAAAAAAAAATGGCCACGTTGAAATGACGTTGATTCGGGGAATGCGGCATCCTGACGTAATCGGAAGGAAAAAAAATTATAAATTTTGACAATGCCCCAAAAAGGGTGACGGAATGCCCGGATCACTGTTTTAACTTTAAAAATTACCCCTGTAATAAACCACTGCTGTGCTTGACTTATACAGTTCCATAGAGCCCGAGATGGACCCAATCGGACGAAAATTGCCCGAGCTATAAAAGAATCAATGTTATTTGGATTTTCCAAAATGACAAATATATTTTAAAAGAAACTTAACAAATAAGTATTAGCATGGTTATATACTCAAAGGTATTAGGACATTAACCTCTGATGCAGCCCTCTGCGCCATTGGAAACGCCCCAAAAAATGAAATGGCTTGAAGATTTTAAATGAAATGTCTTAATTTCTATTTCCAAAAAACCCCCCCCCTGCCCCCCCCCCCCAAATAGTGTCATTTGCGTGTCCAGTCAACCAGTCCTCGAAATTCGGATTCGTACTGAAAAAGTTAGTAAATTTCATTTGAAAAATCAAGGTTTAGATATTAAAAAAACTCGACTCCCCCCCCCCCCCCAATCACTCCTCGCCACTTTTTTCCCTCTCGGTTCCCTCGTTGGGTTTCTTTTGAGTTGACTTTGCCCCCCCACCCCACCCCACCCCCACCCCCACCCCAAAGCCCGCCACTGCCCACCAAGTCGCTATAGTATAAAAAAACATTGATTTCTATTAGTGGAAGTCTTTGTCGTCTCGATATTTTTGTTGCACTTAGGCGGGCTGAACCCCACTGTTGGTGGTAGTCTATGTTGTCTCGGATTTCTCTAAGGCTGTCTAAACGCTTCTTTGTCATGATGTTTCGATGTGCATGTGCATATGTTAGAGTTTTATAGGGAAACATTCAAGACTGGAATTAAAAATAGTTCCCCAAATCAGTGCCCCACACTCAATGCCTGACAAATTACATGACTTCATAGCTAAAATAGATTTCTTATAATGTACGTGTTTGTTTGTTCTGTTGGGAGCCTCTTGCAAGCTTACGAACGCACTATATATGTTGTGATCAGTATAAATTTGCGTAAAAAATACACTGACAAGAATGGAAAAAATTTTTAATGTGCGTTTTTTTTGCGGCTAGGATCTGAAACGAAGGGTTGAGATGTTGTTGGCCGTTTTCCCGCCGAACCTTTTTGGACGTATTTATAAACCAAACCCAAAGGTAATCAAATCGTTGAAGGCATATCCGTTAAATGACGTTTTTCATTTGCATGCATAAAAAAAATGACGTTTTTTTATCGGCCTTTTTTTTTACAAACCCACGTTTGAGTGCCGATTTGGCGCTCGGGACATTCGAAATTGGAGTCGAAGTATTTTTTTTTAGAAAGTTTGATCTTTTTAAAAAAATTAATGACAGTTGCATGGTAGGGACATAAAAGTAGAAATGGGGCCCCGTTTTAGGGCATTCAAAAAGAGCAGGGTAGTAAAAGAATGTTTATTTTTCAATGAAAAACCGGACACGCACTGCAATCTTGTCTCCTCCACTGTCTAACCCTTCAAACGAAACCCAAAATGCGTGATGTTTGGTATGACAATTTTCCCGTAAAGATCGGATACAGGGGTTTTTGCCATTCGTGAATTTTACAAAAAATATTTACCGTGCTTTTTTGTGACCTTGAATGCAAAATTTAACTATAAAAAGTGTCCCGGACCAAACTCGAAGGCGTCGCCTTAACCCGGGTTCGAACCCAGGTTCCCCAAACCAATTTTATTTCAATTCCTTTACACTTGCGCTACATTAACGACCTTGGTCTTTTCCAAATCGAACCGAAAAAACCCAAAATTTTAAACTTTTAAAGTTGCACTGCAAAATGTTAAAAATTTTCCAACTTTGGCGATTTTTTCCCTCGCAATCGGAAAAAAAAATTATCGGAGAAATTTTTGGGTTTTTTAACCCGTTCGCTTTTTCATTGGCTTTCAGAATTGTCAAACCTCGTGGCTCTACCACGCATTTAAAAATAAAAAAAAATGGAAAAATGGAAAATCCAAACAATGTCCAAAAAAAGAAAACGCTAAACATTTTGCCGTCTGGACCCCCGCTTTAACTCCGCCCCGGGCACTTCCCCCACACGCTGTAAGTGAATTTGAAAAATTTAGGATTTTTTAAAAAAATTTTTTATTTTAAACAGCAAGTTTAAATTTTTTCAAAAATTACGCGCATTTTCAAAAAGTTCATCGTCACCCCCCCGGCAAAAGTATTGTAACGGCTCTAAAACCCCTAACGGTGCTTTTACCCGGAAAGATTCCAAACGCCGCCCGTACCGTCGGCGTTCGGGTGCAAGGCCAACTTTGGGCGCGGCAACCGTGAGATAATATAAATTTTGATTTTTTGATGCCAAAACGTACACGCATGTCAATTTGTCGGAATCCATAACTAATATACAAATGCTACAAAATGGGTCATGTTTGGTATCACGATTATCGTAAAGGTCGACGGATGCCTTTAAAAAAACCCCTTGTGAATTTTAGGAAAAAATGTTTTACCATGCTTTTTTAACGATTTTCAATGAAAACTCATACTGTAAAAAAGTGTCCCGAATCGTGTTCGAAGGCATCTGCTGATCCGGGGTTCGAACCAAGGTTCTCAAACTAATTTTATTAAATTCCTTCATCATTTATCTTTATAAATGTGCCCTTGGCTAGCGGAAATTAAACCTAGAAAGTCGATTTTTTAATTTTTTTAAATTGCACTGTCAAATTAAAAAAATTGGCCAACTTTTGGGGAATTTTTTTTTTGCCCATTTTGAAAAAGAAAAGGGGACCCAAATTTTTTTAAAGCTTGTTACCCCAATTCATTGGCTTTTGTAATTGGCAAACTTTGGGGCTTTTACCGTGAACCCGAAAATTTCCAAAAATTTGGAACCGAAAAATCCAAACAATGTCCCATAAAAAGAGAACGAAACGTTTTTTTTTTCCCAAAATGTTTTTCCCAAGGCCGCCAGTTTTTGTTAATGTTTACACGTTAAAACAAAAAAAAAAAATTTCGGGAATGCTCCAAGTAAAATCTGCGTTTTTTATAAAATTTTCTCTTTTCCAAATCCAAATTGTTTCCCGCCGTCCCGGCCCAAAATATGATAGTCGGCCCGGAACCCTTCGCGGTGCTTGTACCCCCTAATTATTTCGAACGGTAGGAACCGTCGACGTTCGGGGTGCGTAGCAAACTTTGGGCGCGGCAACCGCGATACAAAAACCGTCAAAACGACGTTTTTTTTTTGCGATTTTTGACTTTTGACCCGAAGCAATTTTTTGTCGGGTCGCGGGTATTTTTTTTTTTTTTCGGGGAAAAAAGTCGATCTTTTCTCGTGGAGGAGCGTCCAAAAAGTACGCGTTTTTTCACGCTCCTCGGCGGCGAAAACGTCTCGCGTGGAAAAACTCGGTTTCCCCGCCGCCAGTCCAGAGTTAACGTAGTATTAATAGTTAGATAAATACAATTTTAAAATGCAAATAATAGCCCAAGAACATAGTTTTGAACTCAAATTCTAGAGAATCGAAACGTAATGCTAAAATTGGTTAATAACTGGAATAGCAATGGATTTTTTTTCGTGTTCGATTGGGAACTGCACTGACAGGCGCACTGCTTCGCACTGGGCGAGTGCTATGACGTATTTGCACTACTCGAGCTCGCACTGAGTGCATGCCAATCGAATACGCCATGATACATGCGGGTAAACGGCGGGAAATTCAAATTTTCGAATACTTTGAAAACTTGAATCTGCTATAAATTGACTCTAATCCGAATCCATCCTGGATTCGGATTTGAATTTTGTGGATTTGCACAGCCCTTCTAATATTTCTGATCAACAATCCAGACGAAAGAATATGTGATAGAATATTCCATTGAAACACTTTCAATTTTTAAATTATAGGGTAGTTTGCAAAGTGGAATGATTTGACAGCTTCTGCAATGAATACTCCATTTTGGGCGTTGATTTGATTGATGTCGATTTGTTTGTTCTGACGCCAGAGCAACTTTCGAGCGTCATGATCGGTCGGAAAGAGTTATTAGGGGAAACTTCTTTATCGACTCTGAAATTTAAGGTTTAGAGCGTGTAATAAAGCGTACATAATCAGTGAATATAATATGAGTGCAAATTTGGAAGGATTTTCACCGAAAAAAACAAAATATTTAATTTTTGTATTATTTTTAGTTGATAATAATAAAAGATAATTTTTTGTGTGTAACTTTCTATTAAAAGTTGACATTTTTTTAAGGTTAAAGGTTCGAGGTTCAGTTCGAAGTCAAAATTTATTTAAGATTCGCACAACCCTACAATCTAGGCATCTTCTACAACATGTACTTTTATGTTTTAACACAGTAGGCCTGGGTTAAGAGTTGTTTTGAGCTTGATTTAAACTTTTTAATTGAAAGTTTTCATTTGGTCTTACCCTATAAACGCCGAGACCGCCCGCGCCCTAAGTACCATTGTATGTTTTTCTATTATAATACTAAATTAATTAATAAAAAATAATTTAAATACCAAAAGTATAGAGCTGGGATTTAAGAACTTTTCTGTTATATAAATACATGTTTGAAAAGGCCTGAAACGTTTACTCATCCCTATCCCAATGTTGGTCAGGTGCTGCTGTTGCGGGCGGGCTGGAACGAGCTTCTCATTGCTGCGTTCTCCCACCGTTCTGTGGAGGTGAAGGAAGGTATCGTCCTCGCCACCGGGCTCACCGTGCACCGCAACTCTGCGCACCAGGCAGGTGTGGGAACAATCTTTGACCGGGTCCTAACCGAGCTCGTTGCCAAGATGAGGGAGATGAAGATGGACAAGACTGAGCTGGGCTGTCTGCGCTCGGTCATACTCTTCAACCCTGGTAAGCTAAAACTACTAATTACTAATTAGTTGTAAGTTCAACTTTTAATAATTGAAGAGGATAGATACCAACCACTAAACCGTAAACGTAATTAAACCGTATTAAATAACCGTATTGGACCGAATATAACACAATCTCGAATATAACACAACCCCCAATTTTTCGGAATCATTCATCATCATCATTAATAATGATGCCATTGCTTCTGATGATTATCCATCGCCGTTTCCTGCTTCTGGCAGGGTCAGCTTGGGTTTCGCAACCAAATTCTTTCACTTATTTCTATTCTCCCACAATCGTGTCTCTGCTACATGCTCCCAGCTCTCTCCTCTAGTATGATGGTCTCTTGCTATGGTCTCCTTCCATCTCTTCCTTGGTTTCCCCCGTCTTCTTCTTCCTTCGATCCTTTTCTCATACATTCTCCTGGGCATCCTCTCTTCCGTCATTCGTTTCATATATGCCCAAACCATCTCGGCCGTGTCCTTCCCATCCTGTCACCTAACTTCTCCACCCCAAGCATCTCTCTGATGTTGGTATTTCTAATTCTATCTCTTCTTGTCATGCCCACTGTGCTCCTCGGGAATCTCGTCTCCGCCGCCTGTATTTGGCTTTCTTCTCTGTCACCCATAGCCCAGGTTTCTGCCACATATGTGAGGATCGGTATGAAGTAGGTCTTGTATAGTATCATCTTGCACTGTAGGTATTTCCCTATCCCACACCAGGCCTTTTACACACTGGTAGAAGTTACTGGCCTTTTGAATTCTGTTGGTAATTTCCTTTTTTATCTTCCTGCTTGCCATTATTTCACTTTCTAGGTAGCCAAAACTCTCCACCACCTCCAGGGTTTCTTCTCCAATCTTGATCTCTGCATGATAGTTCCTTACATCTCCTTCTCCTGGCATAGTCACAACCTTGATCTTGATCACGCTTATCTTCATGCCGGCCTCTTCATTGTGCCTCTTCCAGAGGCACCTCTGGAGTATCTCCTCATACTCCGACCATGCCACGAAATCATCGGCAAACACATAACCTCTACCTCCTCCGTTTCCTCCATCTTTACCTTGTTGTGGATGTCATCCATCACTATTATAAATAACAGTGGTGACAGCACTCTTCCCTGCCTCAGCCCTTGTGTTATTTGGAACCACCCTGACAGCCCAAACTGTGTTTTACACAGCTTTCACATACTATGTACATACTTCTAACTAGGCCTGTAACAAATTTGCTCTAGCTCTTCAAATAAAGAAGTTAGGTGCACAAACCGTATAACAAGCTGCAATTTTTTACCAAGTGTTTTCAACACCTTTATTAAACTACTGTGTAAAATTACCCAAAATCACTTTAGCAGAAAAGGGTTTAAAAAATGGCAAATGGGTAACTTTTCAAAAAAGGGGAAGTTTTGTAACATCATTAAGGAATAGCTGGAAGCTGATCGTCTGGACAAAACTGCACATACCTTGTTTTTAACACTGCTTTTTAATATCCATAAACGTAACAAAAGGCAAAGACCAACAGTTTTATATAGTCTGTTTTACACATAAATAGACCCCGAATGCATTTTTAAACCGTTTCTCAATATTTCAATCTCATTCTTCAGACAAAATTTGTAGAATTATCTAAAGCTTATCCAGCTACAGAGTCATCAATATGTGTGCTTCGATGAAAAAATTGAAACATTGAAAAACCTATATTTAAGAACGTTGATTTACGATTGAAGCGGCGTATGCTTTATTGTCCCGCCAAAAATATAAACATAGCTAAATTTGGATTTGAAAATTATGTACCATTCCAACTAGTAACATATGTTATAAAACTCCACAAACACAACCCTTTTACATTAAACATGAGTTAGAATATCGTAAAACCTGTTTAAAATAAAATGGAACCCTACAAAATAAATCACAAAATATGCACTGTACTCGTTCTTTACAAAGAAAATCAGCATCACATGACTAAATACAAATTTATACACTCTCAACAATTCATTAAATTATTAAAAGCCTTATAAAGGCTAAAAATGCTTATAATGGGCAACTTCAATGATTTATGGTGTCTTTAGTGCAAAGTCGTAGAAACACTCGCGAAATCACGTTAGTTTAGGTTAAACACTTAAAACCGTGGTAACACTGCCCAAATGCCACAAATGAAACAGTTGATATTCCAATCAAATTTAGGTGATTCATTCGAGCAAGGTGTTTAGGACTCAGTTGGTACATTGTATGTAATGCCTTCTTCAGATAAACGTTTTTTTGCTCTATCACGTTTCCGTGAGTCTGTGAACTGTTTATAAAAATTCTACATTTTTGGTGAAATTTGTATGGGAAACGTCACGTATTTTTTTCGGTATTTAAGATTTTTAAATATCCTCTTCATCGTCCTCCTATTCCCCCGATTTTATAAATGTAAAAAACCCTTTTTAGTCAAATTTTTTTTACATCGTGGAATTTAAGGGACCTTCCTTGCCATCACAAATAACACCTGGGTAGTTCGTGAAATGTGATTTGATATATTCTTTCGCCGAAGGATTGAAAAATCGCCCTTGTCACTATTTTAATAAAAGTCGGGTTGTGGGGAGATTTTGTTTAAATGTATAATTTACAGGAAAACGTTAAGTCCCGCCGCGTTGTTGTGACGTATTGTGCTTGGATGCCCTGTGTTACGGGGATTTTTTGTTTTTTCTGTGAAAAAAATCATTTCTAAGTCGAAGATTTTTTTAAATTAAAATTTAAATATATAAAAATTAACTTTAATTTTATAATTAAAATTAAATAAAATAAAATTTAAATTAATTTTTTTTAATTAATCGTAATTTTTTTAAAAGAAATAAATCGTTTTAAAATTGCAATTTTCATAGAAAAAATTATTCGATTTTCGTCAAATTAACAGAATATATTAATTCAGAAATTTAAAGGGTTTTGTAAAAAAAACATTTCAACAGGATAAAGCTGTAGGTGTTTATAAAATCAAAGAATTGTTTTTAAAAAAAAAAAAAAACTAAAATTTTTTATTTTCATGAGAAAAATTTTCGATACGCCAAAATTTTCCCCTAATATCTTAATTCATAAAAATTTAAGGTTCTGTGAAAAAAAACATTTAAAACGGATAAAGCATTAGTGTTTAAGTCGAAGAAATTTTTAAAAAAAAAAAAAACTAAAAATTTCGTTTTTTATGTGTAAAAAATTTCCGAAATTTCGCTCAAAAAAAGTGGCAGTTTTTAAGTTTAGAGATTTCGAAGGGCTCCATAAAATTTTTATTTCAATCGGGTATCGGGTTTTGCCGGAATCGTGTTAACAAACACACAAAAAAAACGGAAAGAAAGAAAAAAAAAAATTCCCGGTTTTTTTTTTCCAGTGTTGAAATGGAATCTTCGCTTCGCTCGCTACGCTTCCAAATTTGTCGTATATTATTAATTTATAAAACGCTTAAGTCCCGCCGCTTTTGGAAACAATTGGGCATTGACTGCCAGTTGTGTTTTAGGATTTTTTGTTGTTCTGTGACAAAATTATTACAAAGTCGAATAATTTTTTTAAATTAAATTAAAAAAATACAAAATTAACATTATTTTTTAATTTTTTTAATTTTAAAAAAAGAAAAAAAAATCGTTAAAATTGCGATTTTCATAAGAAATAATTATTCGATTGCGCTCAAATTTACAAAAAATATATTAATTCATAAAATTAAGGTTCTGTGAAAAATTCATTACAATATGATAAAGCATGTAGGTGTTATAAGTCAAAGACTTGTTTAAAAAAAGAAAAAACCTGTAAAATTTCGATTTTCATGAGAAATAATTTTTCGATTGCGCTCAAATTTCACACGAATATCTTAATTTATAAAATTAAGGTTCTGTGAAAAAAATCATTAAAATCGAATTAAGCATGTAGGTGTTATAAATCGAAGAACTATTTTAAAAATCGAAAAAATTCGTAAAATGGCGATTTTCATGAGAAATAATTTTCCGATTGCGCTCAAAAACGTGGCAGTTCTAAGTTCAGAGATTTCGAAGGTCTCCATAAAATTTCATCGCAATTGGAGTATCGGTTTAGCCGGAATCGTGTTAACAAACACACAATAATACAAACAGAAAAAAAAAAGAAAAAAAAAAAAAAAAAAAAAAAACATCGCGGATTTTTTTCTCCAGTGTAGTGAAATGGAATCTTCGCTTCGCTCGCTACGCTCATCCAATTATACATTGCAGTCAGTAGGGCCTACTCACCCATTTCCAGGTTATTACTTAATTATGTACGATTTCTCATGATTTACATAAAAAGAAAATAATTAAACAACAGGCACAAACATTCGTAGACTACAATAAAACATCCACAAAATTAGTGAATTATTATTAGTATTATTATTATTATTATTATTATTATTATTATTATTATTGAATATAAGGTTTTTAAGCATAAGCCCGCTTTAAGGACATACTAGTTATTGATTCATAGCAATTGTTGTAAAAGTTTGCCTTGACTGGGGTTCGAACCCAGAACCTCCGGCTTAACATGCCATAGCTCTACCAATCGAGCTACCGGGACCACAGAACAAACCTTTACTAAACAAAACTGCTATTTGTTGTGACTGTTGACTTCCATGACATAAATCCAACAGAAGACTGCAATGTAGCTGTCAAATATACTTATATTCATACTACCCAACTCATGGGAGATGAGTTGTGATTGGATTTATCCATGTGATCTTTAGATTTGACAGCTACATTGCAGTCTTCTGTTGGTAGTAGTAGGGCGAAATAAGAAAATTCCAATATTTTCTTTCTATTTATGACCCATTTTATTTTCTAACATACTATAATATGTAATAATTAGATTTAATTTCATATACTTATTACTTACGTTTTTAAGTGAAGATTAAAGAGATTCTAAAGCAAAATTGGAAGAAATTGTGAACTAAAATATATATTTTTCACTTTTTGCCGTTTTTACTCATTTATTATTTTTTGGACCTTTTCCGCTAAAGTGATTTCGGGTACTTTTGCACCACACATTTGTGAGGGCCTAAGGAAGGTTTGGTTAAAATCAGCGTGTTATACGGTTTGTGCACCTAAAAGGGAAAATATCATTGAAGTTGCCCATTAAAAGCCTTTTTAGCATTTTTAGTCTTTATAAGGCTTTTATTTAATAGTTTAATGAATTGTAGAGAGAGTGTATAAATTTGTATGTAGTCATGTGACGCTGTTTTTCTATGTAAAGAACGAGTACAGTGCATATTTTGTAGGGTTCCATTTAATTTTGAACAGGTTCTATGATATTTAGACGAGTGAGCGCAGCGAACGTAGTCTTTCCTAACGCTACTCGATCGGCTCTTGGCCGTGAGCTTTGTCTGTATGTCTGTCCGATCCCATACGGCCAAACGGCCAAATAGATTGAGCTGAAATTTTAAACATACATCCGTGACCAGGTAACTGAGTGCTAACAAAATGAGCAATATCCATTGTAATTTAAGCTCACAAGAAATAAAAATTTGAAAAATTTAAATCTAGATTGCAAATGTTTAAAATACCCATTAGTAAAATAGAACACAGCCTGTGAAAGTTTGCGATCAGTAGTATCTATGAGATGAACCAAGTCAATGTTTATTATTTTGTTTTTGTTTTTTGTTATGCATGGCTTCTGTCATTCTGTAAATAATGCTGGCTCTCAAGGATACTATTATACACTTTGTTTGGGCTGGTGATGATCTACAAGAAACAGTGCAATAATGTCAATCTTAAAGTAATATGATTTATACAATATAATTTATAAACTAGCCTACTTTATTCTAACCTATGCAAGGAAGTCGTACGCTTCCGTTTGCCTAAGCTGTGCATATTAGAACCTTAAGCCAAGATCATGGCTCTGTATACTAATCGTTAAGGTAAGGCGAGGAGGAAAGAGACGTATTTTATCTCGCAAACATCAGCTGGTAAGTAAGGAAGTATATTAGTTCCCGAAACTAGAATGCGAGCTCTGGCAGTCGTCGTCGGGGACCCCCCATATTCTCTGACGACCTTCCCAACGACGACGAAAAGGACAAAACAAACGATGACAAAGACGATGACGGCCACGACGAGAGAACCCTCCCTTTTCTTTCGCCTTTACCCGTGGCTATTTCTGACCAGCACCAGCATGAGATTTTCCTCCCTATATCCTCTAGGCAAGAGTGGCGCTTTTTGACCTAGCGGTTGTCGCACCCTTAATTCAAACAAAAACTTAATTAGGACGTATGGGACTAGCCTTTTTTCATAACAAAGACGGCGACAACTACAACATAAACGGTTGACGCACCCTGAAACCAAAAAACTTCAAACCACTTTCTCTGTTCGCCTAGGCCTAAATCTCTTTTTTTGGGGGTGGGGGGGGGTTTATTTGGATTAAGGACGCGTCAACCGTTATAATAAAGCAGGGCTTCCACTGAGGCTACTATGCGACTATTTTGCGACTATTTTTATCAAGGTCCAATTTGGCGACTATTTTTGGCAATATTAGTAAAAATGCGACTATAAGCGACTTTTTTTTCTGCAAATTGAGTAAAAATGGGACTCTTTTTACTTTAGAGATGGAAAAACACATTTTGAAAACGCGAATTTCTCGCGAAATAACGGAACGAAATTGTATCAAACTGGTATAAACGCGAATTAACTCGCGAAATTGAACCTTTTAGTGTGCAAAATGTAGGGGGATGGTGGAGGTGCCGGTCCAGACCAAACATTACGCGAGCGGTATGCCGTTTCGGGCTTCACGGAAATAGACCGCCAAAATGAAGGCGCGTATCACGGACTCCGCGGAAATAGTCCACCAAAATAACGGTCGGTACAAATATTTATTTTTTGTTGTGAATCGATTCTGAACAGATTTCTTTTTGGAACTTTTTGGAATTGTGTCATCCCTGATTTTAGGGTCTCATTTCTTTATTTGTTAGTAATGTTTTTGAGATTTTTTTGGAAATCGTGACGAATGCGAATTTTTTTTTTTTTAAACGAAATTTGGGTTTTTATATCATCATTTCTCATTATCTCTGTGCATTGAACATATATTGGGCCTATTTCATATGAAAGTGCCAACATTTCCCGTTTTGGAGTTGGTTTCTATTTTCGGAGAATTGACGCACGGATTTTAGACTTCCTTCCAATTGTTTATTCTTTATTAATTAATTATTTGTTTAGGTTATTCTTATTCATGATTTGAAGTAATTGGTACAAAAGATTTAGCACATTTCAGGTGAGATTTATTTTAAGAGACTACCATTTACAACTGTTTTGTGGACTAAATGCGCCTTTTTTGTGGATTTAAGGCGACTGTTCGGAGACTATTTTGAAGATTTTAGGAGACTTATGCAACTATATTTAGGTAAGACATGCAGTGGGAGCCCTGTAATAGGTTAGGTCATAATGCACCACTCTAGCCTAAGGCATGGGGAGTAGGGGCCCATGCTGGTCAGAACCAGCCACGGGTAAGGGGAGGAAGGGGGATTTCTCACGTCGTGGTCGTCATTGTCTTTGTCATCGTTCGTTGTGTCATTGTCACCGTCGTCGGGGAGGTCGTCAAGGGAAGGGGGAGGTGTCCCCGACGACGATTACCAGAGCTCGCCTCTAGTTTTGGGGAGTATAATATACTTCCCTCTTATTGGCTGATGTTTGCAAGGTGGACTTTTTCTCTTGAATCGCCTTTTACGATTAGCAGAGCCATGCTCTGGGCCAATTCTACCCCGGGCCCAGATGGAATCGTCTTTAATTTTTCATACATTGACGCTGGAGAAAGTATCTGTTCTAGGGGTCATACACCGGCCGTTCCATTTAGCCTGGGGTGTAGCCTATCTGGTCAACAAGGGTCTGTGACCACAAATGTTTGTGTAAAGATTATAGGCCTACTAGGGAAACGCCAAAGTCGTTGTTAGACGAGTGAGTGAGCCATGTGTTGAGTACTTACTAACATTACTTTTCTTCCCCCTACATATAGGCCTCCCTAGCCTATCATAGGCTAGAGTGGCGCATTATGGCCTTACAGTTGACGTGTTCTTATACAAACTAAACTTAAAAACACTATTATTTATACCACAATATAATTATGTAACTTAAATGCAAATGTTCCCGGGTACTCAACACATGGCTCTCTCACTCGTCTAACAATGACTTTGGCGTTTCCCTAGTCTAACTAATGTCTGGAGTAAAATGGTTGTATTTGTTGAGTTTTATAACTTATGTTACTAGTTGGCGTGGTATATAATGTTTCAAATTCAAATTTAGCTATGTTTATATTTTGGTGGGAAAAGTGGACAATAAAGCATACGCTGCTTTTAGCGTACAATCAATGTTCTTAAATGTACGTTTTTCAATGCTTCAATTTTTTTATTGAAGCAGACACATAGATAACTATAGCTGGATAAGCTTTAGATAACTCTACATATTCCGTCTGAAGAATGAGATTGAAATATTGCGAAACGGTTTAAAATGCATTTCGGGGTCTATTTATATGTAAAGCAGATTATATAAAATTAAAATTGTTGGTCTTTGCCTTTTATTACGTTTATGGCTATTAAAAAGTAGTGTTAAAAATAAGGTACTATGTGCAGTTTTTTACAGACGATCAGCTTCCAGCGATTCCTTAATGATATTACAAAACTTCCCCTTTTTTGAAAAGTTTCCGTTTGCCATTTTTTAAAACCCTTTTCCGCTAAAGTGATTTTGGGTAATTTTACACAGTAGTTTAATTAGTATAGGCAAATTACGGTTGGAGACGGAAATAATTATTAGAAAGCTGATTTCTTTTGTAATACGTTCATTAGGGCCCCCTGTATATCTCCAGAAAAATCCCCAAAAATCCTACGTGGGCAACACCCTTAAATTTTGAAAAAATCGCCGCCATCTTGTAGTTTTCAAAAAAATGCCATAACTTAGGAATAGATAGTCCTTTAGAAGCTGCATGGAGGTGACATAACATGCGTTGAACGGAGTAAAGATGAAGCTTCCAGTTGCCTGTCCTTTCTGCTCTCACGAAGTATTGCATTACCCACACTTGATCGAAGTACTGCAACCACAATTAGGCAGTTCGGCTACTTTCTTCAAGTGCTTTCATCGCGCTGCATATGATGATCATATGATGATCTGGCGACCAGCCACCCCCAGACCAGAGGAGCGTGAGGCTAGGAAACGGGACGGCTCGAGGTACCACTGGAGTGACTACCTTGATAAGATATGCTCGATAATTCTCTCACGCCATGTTGATGCACGTCTCATCATACTCTTAAACGACAAGTATGACCTTCCCTTTAGCATCAAGGATGATGGTGCTCATCATCCTTGATCGTGCTGATCGACGGGCAGCAAAACATCTACAAATCCCAAATGTTTTCCCTAAGCCTGAAGACCCGTTTCCAGAAGCTGCTGAATTCAATAAGCTCATGGTCAATTCAGGAAATAAGGTCAGACTGCAGAGACTTGTGAAGGAACAGATGAAAGCAAAAATTGGTCAGCTGCGTAGTGGTGTCATATATTGTGAGGACAATACGTCAACTAACCTGAGCACTGGCGTGACGAGCGATGAGTACGTCTTCAAGCATCCAGAAGCAGACACAATGCTGCTTTCAACGTATGCCAAGCTGAGAGCTGGGAATTATACTGGAGCAGTTGTTCTAGACAGCGAGGACACAGATGTATATGTACAAGCAGCTTATGTCTCACAACAATTCAGAGGAGACCTGCTGATAAACGCAAGCATTCAATAATCAACTGCAATGCCCTACTGTCAGCAGAGGTTGCCGATGTCATCATACCTCTACATGTCATCACAGGCAGTGATCACACATCAGGTTTATATGGGCATGGCAAAAAAACAAGTATTGCAGAAATTAATTAATGACTCTTAGGCCAGAGAGCTTCTTGTAAGAGTAGGTGAAAGTGTGGAGCTAGAGGACAAAGTCATAACAAATATGAAAGCATTTGTCCTCTCAAAGGTCTATGCTGAAAGTGCAGATGCTACCTGCGCGCAAGCCAGAGCGTCCAAGTGGCACAAAATGAAGAACAAGAGTACGATTAGACTCCCACCTGACGACGACTCGTTGGATCTCCATTTGCAAAGGACGAATTACATTGCGTATTGCCAGCTCCATTACGAGCTGCTAGAGCATCCGTCCCCCATTGGTCACGGCTGGGAAATTCTAAATGGGAAGTGCCGACCAGTGTGCCACACCCTACCCCCCCTTGCCCCAGCAGCTCAAAACTCGTGGTTGTCCAGATGATAGTGGTGAAGATGGTGGCAGCGATGATGACCTTAAGATAAAACCTTCTTAGAGAACAAATCCGTTGAGAAATTGTCATTGTCTCTCAATTCATGTACCATAACTACTCTTATCACAGCTCCTTAGAAAATCGCTAAATTATTGTCTATAAAATGAACACATGTTTTCGTATTATTGTTGAAGTTTTGACCAATTATTAGATTTATGAGCACTATCCGGTAGCTCTACTGTCAGTTATTCAAAATTTTATAAACAGGGCTTTCATTTGAGTCTTATATGAAAGTTCTACTACGATTTCGAGAAATTGGGTATTCCAAGCTGCAAATCGACGGCCATCTTGGATTCGAATTTTTAAAAAAAGTGTTCTTATCGCCAAACCGACTTCAGAAACGGATTCCTCGACCCCCAAAACCATAAAAAAAAACACATACTACGCGACACTTTAGGCTAAACTCTTGCAAAGATAGTGTCAGACGTGGCAAATGGCAGCCATATTGGATTTTGGGCTCTGGCGGAGTTTGCCCACACTTTCGCGAGAGGCATGGGTGCTAAATGTTTTATAAAACCTTCTTAGAGGACAAATCCGTTGAGAAATTGTCATTGACTCTCAACGGTCGCAAAAGACCCTAATGTTTTGAAAACTGCAAGATGGCGGCGTTTTTTTTTTTATAATTTAAGGTTGTTCCCCACGTAGGATTTTTGGGGATTTTTCTGGAGATATACAGGGGGCCCCAATGAACGCATTACAAAAAGAATCAGCTTTCTAATAATTATTTCCGTCTCGAACCGAATTTCAGTCGAATTTGCCTATACTAAATCAGGGTGTTGAGAACACTTGGTTAAATTTTCAGCTTGTTATACCGTTTGTGCACCTAAAAGTGAAATTTCAATATTGGTTACTCCTCTAAACCCGGTCTATCAGTCCTTTGTCCACTCCTTTTCTTTCCAAGCTTTCCCACACTACATTCCTTGGCACACTATCATACGCCTTTTTTGATGTCTAGGAAGACCATAGGCCTACTCATTTTTCTACCCAACTCCCAACTTTTTTCCTTCGCTTGTCGAAGTACAAATATCAAGTCCATAGTCGATCTTCTATTGTAATCAAAAATAAAATTAATCAAAAGTTTTACAAGATTTTTTTTATTACAAACATTGAATAACATGGCAAAATATTCTTTCAGTTTCATTTCTCAAATGTCTAAATTATAAAAACTGACAAGATTATGTAGATGATTGTTTTTTAAAATGCAATTATTTGACAAGGCTCATTAGGCACATTTATATATAGTGAAATATGAACAAACGGGGGGGGGAAAATATAGTACCTACAAAGATGAAACAAATTGCATTGAGTCAAAAAATAAATGACAAATAACTTGGCCAAAGTGTTCAAAAAGGCATCAAGGGGAAAGACGCCATTTTAACAAAATATACATCTACACTTTTACGGCTAAGTTTTGAAATATTGACTCTTCCTTCATAAATACAAAAATTGTGTTACTGTCCTATATTATTCCTGATAACATTTCCTTTAAAATGAGCCCTAATACAACCAGAAGTGACGACTAGAAGGTAGTTGTAAATACTGTTAACATAAGAACCAATTAAAATGAAAAGTTGTGTTTTACTGCATTAAAAGTTAGAGCAATGGACTTTCTTACATAGTACTTGTGCAAGTCGTTCATTTATACATTTTATATCACATAAATTGTATATACTGTATTTCAAACATTTTGTAACATATTTGTCGACAATTAATACAAAACTATCCAAAACGACTTTGGTGATAGATAGGAGATGCCAAACGACTAGTTAATGTTAGGGTTGCCGTTCGATATGAATTTCAGTATCGATAATCGGACCAGTTAAATATATCGATCGAGAATCGAATCAAAATTAGGTCTAAACTTGCTCGCATACCAACGCGGACCGTGGACCTTCTGCGAGTGCATCCTTTTCTTCCTTCTATTTGCTCAAAACAGGGTTTTTCCACGCTAGCAACGTCTTTCACGAGCTCCCCCCCTCTCCCCCCCGCCACGCCACGCGTCTGGCCGGTCCGACGAGAGCGCGCTACGTGGAATAGACAGATGCTACCCAGCTTGAGAGTTGTCTTCGTGAAGGTCGTTCTTCTTGGAAATTGTGGTTCTGTGAAGTTTCATTTCAGCTTTTGTTGTGATTGTCGTTCATTCATTCATCATTCACACGAGATATTATCAGTTTAACTATTCTATGCTCCGATATTTATTACGCGACGAGATGAATAATGTTGGACATTAGTTTGGAAGGCGACGTAATATTGGTGTGAGAAAACTGATAAGATAATATTATTGTGTAGCACTACGGAATGAAGTAGCGATAGCGAGTTGGCGTGGAGTGGGGAGGAATGCATCTCGATAAAAATACTTGTAGATAGATAGATAGATAGTTTTATTGATTTTGCCATAGATAAATACATAATACATATATTTAATTAGACTCAATTTTAACCTGTAACAGTCAGGTACCGTAGACTAAGATAGAATATAAATTAATTATTAAATAATTATAGTACAAAGTAGTAGTAGAATATGTGTGCAATAATAATGATGTGTTATTACACAATAATTATAGTATGAAGTAATAGAATACAGGCCTATACAATAATAGTGATAAGTAGTCATTACTCATTAGAATATAGGCCTATATACAATAATAATGATAATATGATGAATACACAATTATAGTATTGGGTAATATAATACAGGTCATAATCACATTCATTGTGATTTGATGTTGTGTTCACAAGTGTTTAGATACTATTATCTTCCAAATATGCGCCTAGAGAATAGTATGCTTTGTCTAGTAGGAGATTCACTACTTTATTTTTGAAAATATTTATGGATGTAATTATTTTAATTTCTTTCGGGAGTTTATTAAATAATTTAATTTGTATATAG
Source organism: Sweltsa coloradensis (assembly GCA_024449915.1). Taxonomy (NCBI): domain Eukaryota; kingdom Metazoa; phylum Arthropoda; class Insecta; order Plecoptera; family Chloroperlidae; genus Sweltsa; species Sweltsa coloradensis. The sequence continues at coordinate 114,847 of JAMZAV010001243.1, forward strand.
TTAGAATTAAGTTGAGCTAGTTTACTATTATGGTGGTCTATATGGATGTCATTTTGTTGCCGTGTTTGGTGTGAATGAGTTTCATAATTTTTTTTCTAGTGACTGAAAGTTTTGTTTAAAAACAAATAGGACTGATTTAAGGATGTATATGCAGTATAAGGTAAGTATTTTTAGATTTTGAAACAAAGGTTGTGCATGTGTTCTCGGGTGCGCCTTTGTAATATTTCTAATTGCACGTTTTTGAATTTGAATACTTTGTCATGGTGTGATGAATGTCCCCAGAATTCAGTCCCGTATCTTATTAGGACTTTCAAAAAGTGCAAAATAAACTAGTTTTGATGTACTTACATTTGTTGAATTTCTTATTTGTCTAATAGAATAGCAGGCTGAGTTTAATTTGCCTGTCAGAACGGTTATATGTTTATTCCATGTTAAGGATTCATCCATAAAAATGCCTAAAAATTTAATGTCCTGCCCCCTTGAGATTGTGTGGGTGATATTTTTATGTGGTTCAATTGTTATTTCATTAATCGGTTGTAAGTGTCTTGATTTTGTATTGAGTGAAAGTGAATTAATTTAGTTTTAGAAGAGTTTGGGATTAATTTATTACTCGTAAACCAGTTTATGCATGTCGTTGTCTTCTCTGTTGCTTTTATTATTAATTCATCCCTAGACGGTGCCTGAATTAAAGAAGTAGCATCGTCTGCGAAAAGTTCAATGTCGTCAATACAGAAAGGAAGATCATTAATGAAAATATTAAAGAATAGAGACCTACTATGGATCCTTGAGGAACACCACATCTGTTTAGTAGACTAGGGGATGCGGTTTTAATTTCATTACCCTTGGTGTCGTACGTTTTAACTTCTACGTATTGGTATCTGTTACTTAAATATGATTTTATAAGTTCTAATGCGATCCCACGTATCCCCATAATAATATAGTTTATCTAGAAGAATTTTATGATCAATACAATCAAATGCCTTAGATAGGTCGTAAAATATTCCAATTACATGATTTTTCCTTTCTAAAGCATTTACAAGTTTAACCATAAACCTGTTTATTGTTGTGCAGGTTGATTTATTTTTTCTAAACCCATTTTGGCTTTCTGAAAAAAGTTGTTTTTTCTCAAAGTATTTGGAAATTCTTATATGAAAAAATGTTTTCAAAAATCTTAGAAAAAGCCGGTAGGGGGGATATTGGTCTATAATTATCCATTTTGTTTGATCACCTTTTTATAAAGAGGGATTATTTTTGCGATTTTAATTTTATCGGGGAAAGATCCAGACTGTAAGCATTCATTAAAAATTATTTTAATGGGTTTCGCTATAAATGGAATGCATTTTTTTACCAAGACCATTGGTATTTCATCATAGCCAGTAGACATTTTGTTTTTTAGACTTTTAACAATTTCTAATATTTCTTTTTCATTTGTATCTATCATGAAGATTGATCCTGATTGATTCTTTTGAGATTTAACTAGATGGTCCATGAATGTTTCATTTTGGAGGTTCAGGTTTATGTCTTGGGTGAGTTTACTTGCTATGTTCGTAAAGTAATCGACAAAACACTGTGCCATACCTCCCAAGTTTTACGAATTATTCGTAAAATTTACGAAAAACGGTAGTCATTTACGATTTTACGATTGCCCTGTCAATTTTACGAATTTTTCAATTTTCAAAAATTTTAAATTTTTTTTTTTTTTTTACAAAAAATCGTTATTTTATATTTGAAACTGGCGCGCCGTGTGAATTTCACGTTTCTTGCCTTCCTTGGTATGTGCAACCCCCTCCCCCTCACGGCCCGCCCGCCCTACCCCCTCCATCGAATATGCCGAGAAAAAAAAGAATGATTAAAGTGTCCCAAAACTCACTAAAACGCACCAAATTGCACCAAGATTGTAAAAAAAAATCCGGGGGGCAAGCCCCCCGGGATCCCCACTTTGCTGGGGGGCTCGCCCCCCAGACCCCCGGTTGCCCGCGCCGCCTCGTTTGCCCTTAAAAGTCTGTTTGGGGACTTTTATTACGAATTTGGGAATTCAAAATTGGCAGGTATGCTGTGCTACAATTTGTGGTTTGTCGGTTAATTCCTTCATGTGTTTCTATTTTGATGCTGTTGTTTGTTTTGGGTGGTGGGATTGCGGCTCAACTGATCATTTACTATTTCCCATACCTTTTTGATCTGTTTTCACTGTGCTCTATTTGACCTTCATAGTATTTTATTTTTGATAATTTCAATGTTTTTTGTAGATTGTTTATATGTTCGGTAATAACTTTTAATGAACGAGCTGTCATAGAAATGTAATGTCATTTGATAGAGGCTTTTTAGTTTTTACGTTATTGCGAGATATTTTTAGTCCTTGTGTCAACCAGGAGTATTTTTTAAATTTATGTTTTACAATGATTTTTCTTAGAGGAAAGTGTTTCTGAAAATGTAGATTGAACTTGTTTATAAATAGTTCATACATTTCATTTACAGAACTTAGTGTTAGATCTGTCCAGTTTTCTTTTGCGAGTTGTTCATTGAAGATGCATATAGTGGGATCTTTAAATATTCTTTTATAGATAATTTTTTTTACTGGGTTATTTAATTTACAGTTTATTGTGATTTTGTTGTGCAGCATGATCTGAGATTCCACTAAGAATAACCTTTGTATTGTATTTAAAGTGTGTGTTTGTAAATATATTGTCTATTTGTGATGAAGTGTTGTAATAAGTATCAAATCTGGTTGGGGTAGTTATTGTTGACTTTAGTTTGAAGGAGTCTAGTAGATTGATTATCTTTTCCTTTTTGATGAGTCTTTAAGGAAGTCTATATTGAAATCCCCTAGGATGACTATGTCTTTGTTTTCTTTAGATATTTGAATAAGGATGGTTTCTAGTTTTTCGATGAAAGTATCGATGTTTCCATTAGGTGTACGATATAGTGTTATGACTACTATGTTATTAAGATTGTGTCTGAGTTTTGTTTCTACTCCACTTATTTCTATATCTTTTTTGCTACTGAATTTAATAATGTTTGTTCTTTCTTTTACATCCTTCAATTTGTCTTTCTTACAAATATTGCCACTCCTCCATGTCTATGGGTATTTCTGCTAAAGGCTGTTATTAATTTGAAGTTGTCTACATTACTTGTGATATTTCAAAATCTCTTTGCCAGTGTTCCGTTATACATAAAATGTCGATATTAGGTCCTTCAATTTCTTCTTCATTTATCAGGGCATCTAGATTTACTGTTTTGTTCGAGAGCACTGTATATTTTTATGTAGAATCGTTAATTTATTATATCTCTATTTTTATCAGTAGGCCTACTTATTCCTTTTTTAGGGTTTAAAACTTTATTTACTTTAGGTATGTGTGTTACTTTAGGTATGTGTGTAGGATTATTTGGTTTTTGGGTTTAGGGGTTATGTTTAGGCCTACGGAGTGTTGGTATGTGTTGTAGTGTCCAAAAAGGGTATAAAAAGGGGGGGTTAGTTGTTGAGTTCTCTCCATGTTAGGTCTGGTTTTGTATCGAAACCTTTAAAGTCATAGTCAGAGTCGGAGCATTCTGTGTCGTCTTGGTCAGTGACTGCACTGTCTGTCTTCTCGTCTAGGTTGGTGTTGTCTAGTATGCTTATAGTTTTATTTTTGGTCTTCGATAACCTGGGTGGTTGTATTCTTCTCTTTGGTTTTGCTTTTAGGTTCTCTTTGTGGATGTGGCTGGACTTAAAATTAAGATTAAGCTTAAAATTAGCATCCTGTGGACTGGGTGCTCCTGGGTTGGTTGACGTGGTGGTCCTCTTCGCCAAGTCCACCTCATCGGAAGGGCCCGCTGTCGCTAACGGGTTTGCTGGGGTGGTGTCCAGGTCAGCAGGTGTACTTCGGCGGCAAAGCCCACGGGGTGGGCCTTGTCAGCAGGTGTACTTCGGCGGCAAATTCCACGGTGGTCAGCGGGTCAACAGGGTTTGCTGGGGTGTTGTCCAGGTCCTCTAGGCAGGTAGGCATTTTTCCCTGGATTGAGTGTGGGATGCACTGTTGGCCTACATTTTTGTGCAGTATTTCAGGAGTGAGAGTGACCAAATTGACTGCTGCCATATATTCGTCTGTCATGTCAAGCAGATTGATTGATTGAAGATTTGTGTGCAGTATTTCAGGAGTGAGAGTGACCGGGTTGACTGCTGCCATATATTCGTCTGTCATGTCAAGCAGATTGATATGTTTGTTTGCTTGGCTTATGGTAAACAAACATCTCAATCTGCTTGACATGACAGACACAGACATGACCTTCAGCGATTTACTACAATATTGGCTGTGAGTGTGACGCGCCGAGGTTGAGCGCGAGTGCAGCTGCCCGAGCCGCCCGTAACACACGCGTCATGCTAGTTTAGGGTGACCAGACGTCCCGGAAATTCCAGGACAGTCCCATTTTTTCGTAATGTGTCCCGGTGTCCCCAAAACGTTTTTGGGGACACTGTTTTGTCCCGTAATTTGAAAATACCCGTGTTTCAGCAATCTTACCAATACCCCTAGTGGAGTTTGTGTTGCTCAGGTATCTAAGATTTCTAGCTCGCTGTGATGAAAGTAATAGCAAGGTTAACTGTTTTTTTTTAACTGTACTCTCTGTCACGCGGCCTTTCCAATCGAACACGATGGGCGCACGGACATAAAAAACCATGTGCAATCAAAACACACAAATCCGCAATCGATGGTAAAGCTGTCGGTCATGTAATGACAAGTTTCTTTTCATCTATAAAGTTCAATGAAACTGAAACAAAACTCGCAGTCAAAACAGACTTTCCGTATCTTAAGTAATCTCTGATTGTAGATAAAGTTGAATGCACACATATTGCTCGTGTTCGTTTCGTTCGGACACTGTTGACCACTTGGAAAAAAGAACACAAGAAAGCCTTGTCTGCTAAATGCACCAGTAAGAAAGCGCCGCACTCTCAAGGCATAGGCTATAGCCCCCCAACCCAACTCATCCTGTCTCAGATCTCACTACAGGCTATCTTGAGGGAAAAATTGGCCAAAACATTTTCTGCCTGCGGCGGCTGGGGCTTCGCCCCAGACCCCTCATAGCCCACCCAAGTCCACACTAAACGAAAGTACATGTGTCCCGGATTTTACTTTGAGAATTATGGTCACCCTATGCTAGTTGCCTATACTGCAGCAGTGCAGGCGCTTCGTACTTCACGCCTTACGCGTGTTTTAGATCTCGCAGTGGACGAATTTTTACGGAATAAAGCGATTAATGTCTTGACTGGTACTATTTTACTAGGGAAACACCAAACTCGTTGTTAAACGAGTAAGTGAGCCATGTGTTGAGTACCCGGGAACATTTGCATTTAAGTTTGATGATAATTATTATATAGGTATAATTAATAGGGTTTTGAGTTTAGTTGGTATAAGGGCGCATCAACTGTAAGGCCATAATGCACCACTCTAGCCTACGATAGGCTAGGAAGGCCTTAGGTAGGAGGAGGAAAGGGAACGTTACCGGGTACTCAACACATGGCTCACTTACTCGTTTAACAACGACTTTAGTGTTTCCCTAGTATAATCATTGAACAAACATTTGTGGTCACAGATCCTTGTTCAACAGATACACCCCAGGCTAAATGGAACGGCCAGCTAGTGTACGACTCCTAGACTTGTATAGATACTGCCTCCATCGTCAGTGAAAAATTAAAAAAAAATTAAATTAAACTGAAACAATTAAGGATAGACTGGAAGTGGAATGCATACTACACACTAAAAATGGAATAAATTGTACAGAAAAACCAGACATAAGCCTAGGACTAGCAGCGGAAGGAGCAGGACTAGGACTAGGCCTAGGCCAACCACAACAAACACTAACAAGACTAAATGTAGGTATGAGGAACCCAGTCATAGACACACGTGAAGAAGAACGAAACAAGAAAAATAATTATGCCAATGAAACCCGTAAGCTTGAGAAGTGGGTCTTAGGGGAACTTAGAAAAGAACGTTGGGGATACGGGAATAAGAGAGGAAAAAACAAAGGCTTTAAGTCTGAGGTGGTAAAAGGGATGGTGGCCACGTTCTGCCACATCGGAGGACAAATAAATGGAATTGTCAAAGTGACGCAGGACTTAAAGAAGAAAATGGGGGAAATGCAGAACATAATAGAATCCCAAGAAACAAGAGAGAGAGAACTCAAAATGAGGGTGAAAATGTTAGAGCAAGAAATAGCAGGGGTACAAATGAAAAGGGTAAAGAAGAAAGAAGAAAGTCAGAAGAAAAATGAAAAGCATACTGAAGAAGAGCCTAAGAATAAGTATAATATGCAGCAGGGGGACAAACATGTCATAGAGCCCATGGTAGGCCAAGAGCTAGACTTAGACGATAAGAGTCCAGACAAAGAAGCTGCCGAAAAGAGAAGCCAAGACGGAAACAAGCCCCCCCCGACAGAAACAGCAGAGGGATGACTATAGCCCTATACCAGATAATGTAGGCCTAGGCCTACAGCCGGAAGATGTCCGAGGCTCAGAACCCAGGGTAAGCTAAGGCCTAGGTCAAGAGCAAGGCCCGGGCAACACAACACCTGACACTGAATTTGGTCGCAAGCTACTAATTGGAGATGTGTCAAATACAATTGCAAAGACGTTCTGTGTTGGAGCGGAATACAGGGCGAGGGTGTACCCAGGCATCAGGATAACCGAACTGAAAGCGAGGGTGGAAGAATACAAACCCGATGGAAAGATGGAGGTGGTTACTATATGCATAGGAAACAGAGAGAAGTGGACCAGAGAGGAAAAGAGAGATATACTCAGGCAAGTACAAGACTTAATTGTAGTAGTAAAAAGAAAATTCTATGGTGCCAAGATAGGCATGTGTGGGCTAACCACCTGGAGAGGTGTAGGCCTAGGCGCCAACAGAGACATTACAGAAATGTGTGAGCGGACTGACATAAAGTACATAGACATGACCGGGGTGGAAAATATTGAAGACACATGGATCCGGGAGAAAGAAGTGGGAAAGAGAGTAAAACATTTTGCATCAAGTCAGGAGGAAACACGAGTTGGGTGGAGTTGGGTGGAAGGAATAGAAGAGAAATGGAACCGAGCAAAAGAAGTGGGAATAAGAGCAAAACGCTTCGTAATGAGCAACGAGGGAAAATGGCTAGACCTAGATGTGAATGTAAGAGAAAAAGGAAAAGAATCTGAAACAATGTGGCAGAAGGATTTTCACACAAGGTGGGTGTGGAGAAAAAGAAGTTAGGCATAGACCGTGGACAAAGAAGAAAACCAAACAAAAGAGGGAGAACATCATCACACAGGAAAGAAGGAAAAGTTATTAATGTGGGCACATTAAATATAGTGGCACTTAATGGTAAAATCGAAGAGATCATTGATGTCATGAAAGAACAGAAACTGGGTGTAATGGGACTCAGTGAGACAAAGTGGAAAGGGTGTGGAAACAAGAATCTCAGAGAAGGATACAAGCTGTGGTGGTCTGGAGGAGTGGAGGGAAGAAATGGGGTAGCATTTGTGGTAAGCCCGGAATGGAAAGACAGGATTGTAAATGTAAAAAGCCATAGTGATAGAATGATACAGATGTACATCTTGTGCGGTGACAGCATGACAATCGAATTCATTCAGGTGTATGCGCCTCAAACAGGAAGACCAGTGGTTGAGAAGGATGGTTTGTGGCAAAATTAGAACAATTATGACATCGAATACTTTGTAGAAAATGGGGGTTTTAAATGCAAGAATAGGAAAAAATAGAACAGGATTGAAGAGGTTTGGGCAGACATGGGATAGATATAAAAAAACAGGAGGGAGAAACTGTTAGAAATTTGGTGCCGGAACTCGTTGTTATAGGAAATAGTTGGTTAAAGAAACGTAAACCCAACAAAAAACGGGGATATGGCTATGGTAAAGACAGATCAGAGCAGAAATTTGGATATTGTATGGAAAAAAAAGAAAGAGAAACCCTTGGGGATGTGAGGGTAATGCCATAAATATCTTGGATGGAGACCATGCGAGGGTTTAAGAACAGGACCTTGCATCTCCAAAAATCCTTTTTTTTCAGGGAGAAAAAAACACTTTATTCCTGAATTACACAGTTAAAATGTAAAATATTATTTATATCTTAAAAATGTACCAGGAGAAAGAATCGTGGTTAAATTTTATGTTCAAAAAAATACCCGAAATTTTTTTCTGAATTTTTTTGATGATAGACCCTTTTTTTTGAAAAAAATGGAGATACAAGGTCCTCGTCTTAACCATCAAAGGCGGGTGTTGGGGAATTTTTAGAATGAGGGGTACAGAACAAAAGAAAAAAGAACAACCAAAGAAAAAGGGGAAATGGGGGGGGGGGGGGTTTTTTGACAAGAATTAGTGAGCAAACCCCTAAAAATGAAGTGGGAGAAATAGAAGAAGAAGGGCAAAACTTAAAAAAGGGCTTTTGTGAAAGTGCAGAAGAGTGTGTGGAAGAGTCGTGGAAGGAGGGAAAAAAAAAGAAACGCGATGGGGGAACGAGGGGGTACGAGGCATTTTTGGGGGAGAAAAACTAGCTGGAAAAAGAATGAAAGTAAAAACTGCAGAAAATGAGTACGAGACCGTAGGCGAAAAACCGACGTGAAAAAATTTTGGAGGGGGAAAAGACAAAGAAGGGAAAATTTGTGGTAAATTAGAAGATGACTTCCAGGGAAATAAAAAATATAGGGACTAGTAAAGACAAAAAGACAAGAAAGGGAGGAAAAAAAGCTATGGTAAATTAAAATTGCAAGTTACAAACAACCCAAGGAAATACAAGAAATTGGAGCAATTTTTCAAAGATCTGAAAAGTACAAGTTATGGAAAAAATTTAAAGCAGAGAAGGGGAAGAGGCAAGGGGAGAAGAAGAAGAAGCGAGGTAAGGGAAAAAAAGGGGTGGCACGGGCTTTAGGCCATAAGAATGGTGGGCTCCGGGAGTGGATGACATTTCTGTGGAATGATAAAAAAGCATCAGGTGCGGATGGAAGAAAGGTTTTTTTCGAGTAATCAGTGCTGCGTGGAAACAAAAGAAGGTACCGGAAGATTGGAAAAAGGTTAATTGTACCGTTTTTAAGAAAGGTGACCAAAAGAAATGTAAAATTATAGAGGGTGATTTTAATGTGTCAGTGTGCAAAATTTTGAAAAGTTATAGAATTAAAACTGAAGGGGGTATATACACAGATCTAAGAAAGAACAATATGGGTTTAAAGTGGCGGTTACTATTGATCCATATTTTCTATAAGACAGACAAAAGGAGGGGAGATGCAAAAAAGGGAAAAAAATGACATTGGTTTTTATCTGGAGAAGGCATACGACGCCTGCCTAAGAGAAAATATGGGGGTGTTAGAGATAAAAGGGGGGGGAAAAGGTTTAATAACAGGGTACAAAGTCATATCAAAGGGTGAAAGTTGCGTAAAGACAGAATGGGTAGGTAGAATGGTTTCCAAGTAAATGGGGCTTGCGACAAGGGGTTAGTAGTAGTTATCCCAACACTCTTTTCTGTTGTAATGGATGAAATTTTTAAGAAAAGTGGAACCAAAACAGATGGAAGGGACCAAGAACCTTTGTGTTTGCGGACGATGGTTGATTTGGGTGAGAGTACCAGAGAAGTGCAGGAGAAGGTGGACAGATGGGAATGAAATTATACAGTTTGGTCTAAAAAACAATCAGAAAAAAAAGTGAAGTTTGCGTATGCAAAGAAACAAGGCAGGGTAGAGACCAGGAAAATATTGTACTAGTGGAAAGCTTAGAAGAAAAAAAAAAAATTTAAAATTTTGGGGAAATAATGACAAAAATGCAAAAGTGTGTAGGGAATGTCCCTAGAGTGCAAAAAGCGAAGGGTTTTACCAATTGGTGAGAAAGTTACATGGAAGAGTTGTTTCCACAAAAATGTAAAATTTTTCTGTATAAGGATATTTTGTACCTAACTAACATAGGGGGGAGTAAATGGGGAGTGGGAAAAAGAAGAGATCAGTGGGAAACAGCAGAAAAGAAATTTTTTAAAAGTATCAAGGAGTTTCAAAGAGGACAAGATAAGAATAATGAAAAAAGGAAAGAACTGGGACTGGAGAGATTAAGTTTAAGTAGGAAAGAACGTCAAGATGGTTTGGGCATATGAAAAGGATGGGCGGAGGGATTCCAAGACGAGAATTTTAAGCGGCAGAGGAGGGGGGAAAAAAAGAGTGGAAGGCCCAAAAGAGAAAAGGGGAAAAATTAATTCAAGAAGACGTTTGGAAAACGGGGTGAAGTGTGGGAGGGGGAAAAAAAAAAAATATTTTTTTTTTCCTTTCCTTTTTTTTTTTTTAAAAAAAATAAAAAAAATTTTTTTTTTTTTTAAAAAAAAATTTTTTTTTTCTTTCCCTTTTTTTTTTTTTTTTTTTTTGGTTTTTTTTTTTTTTTTCCTTTTTTGGGGTCCTATTTTTTCCTGTTTTTTTTTTTTTTTTTTTTCTGGCTACGTTAAAGGGGTGTAAAGGGAAGGGTAGAGGTGACACGACTGCCAATCGATCTTTTCGGGAGTAATAAACCCCTTTCCCCCCTCTTTATATTTAGATTAGGTTTGGGGAGATGGTTTTTGTCTTTTTGTTTTTTTCGTTCAACCATTCGTAAAAACATGACCACCTTTGGGCCGTAATGCGAACTATCTAAAATTTAGGGTAGGAGAAAAAGTAGTGTGGTCTGTCTCGATTTTAATTTCCTTTTTAAGGTAGAGGTGGAAATAGGGCCACTGGGGTATTCCCATGGTTTCTTTGGAAAGGTCTTTTTTTAGATATAAATTTAAAAAAAATAAAGACTTTCCTTTTGAGAAGAAATACCCTATTGACCAAAAAAAAATGGAAAAAACACCCATTTAATATTTAAACTGATGGCGACTATATCTGAATTGTTTTTATATCGTAGGCTGTGGCCTATTTTTCATATGGAAAATCTAAACAAATGTTATCGATATTTTTAAAAATCACATTTTTATTTCTTGTAGGTTTAAATCGCAATGGATCTAGCTGATTTTGTTAGCAGTTCTCAGTCAACTTGTACCGGATATCTGTTTAAAATTTCAGCGCAATCTGTTCCGTGATTCGGCTGATTTTCGACGTACACACACGCACGCAGACTCACAGAATGAGCGCCGTTTAAGTTGAATGGAGATCACTCCGTTCGCTGCGCCCACTCGTTTAATGAAGTTCTGCAGAGCGGGCGGTAAATTACAAAATTTTGGGCAGGCGAGCTATTCGATTATCGATAATCGATACGGGAAGACGCAATCGATTATTGATCGTTTCGGGAAATAATCGTATCGATCGATATATCGATTATCGAACGGCAACCCTAATTAATGATAAGAAGGGGTGTGGATAGGGAGCCCAACAGCTTACCTGGTCGGTGACTGCAGGGATCTCGTAGAAGAAAGACACAAATAAAAATACTAAACATAATACAAGAAAACGTCAAGTGAGCAAGGCCCTGGAAACAGTTTCGACGTTTTCGTGTATTATGTTTATTTTTATTTGTGTCTTTCTTGTACGAGATCCCTGCAGTCACCGACCAGGTAAGCTGTTGGGCCCTACTTAACAAAAACTAGGTATCCCAAAATTTGCCGTGAATGGATTCACAGTATCAAAAAGCTACTCTTTCTTTTAAAAGAATAGCAGTTTAATAAATTATTTGTGTATGGAAATATGAATATGTATACAATATGCTAAGTAAAAAAATGTAATTATTAAAAAAGGTTCCCGTTAGGGCCGCGCAGTTCTATCATGAAACGTAAAATGAACTTGAAAACTGTCATAATGAGAGGGATTAAGGTGGCTGGGATCACATGTCATAAACTCATTGATTAATAATTGGTTGTGGTATGGATGAACATTTCATTGGGTGAAAAAATGTGTTGTAATTAGGGATTCACACGATAAATAAATAAATAAATTTTATTTAGAGTCTGCCCACTCAGTTATATAACTGATTTTCAGTGGGGGACTTTAAATCAAAGCGACCAAGCCAACCCTGCAGGCCCCGACGCAATCGACGAGTGAGCGATAACCAACCAAAGATCGATATTTTTAATAGGAAATATAGCAATCAGTGGTATGGACAGTGCGAACACCCGCGAATCAACGCCAGAATCAACAAGGCCGATTCAGAACAACTCTGAAATTTATTATGTGCTTTGTTGCTAGGACGGCTCCAAAGTCACCGTTTACAAACTCCTAAGACAAGAACTGATGGACTTAAGTCCAAATCAGAAGTTAAAAAACTTCTGACTTTAGCGGGAATCGAACCCTGGACCTTCTGCATTGGAAGCAGATACGCTAACAACAAGACCAACCAAATAATCAATATTGAATTAGATCTCGATAATCGATAATCAAAAGTCATTATCGATAATCAAAATATCAACAATTGGTTTAAAAGGCCCGAAACACGTTATTCGCAAGGTGTCTTACTCGAGATTTATATTTGGGAGCGAACTTAGCCGATAGTGGAGGCAAAAACAAAGACAACACAGACAAGACGAGGGAGCGAGTTAGATTAGATTAAATTTATTAAAGTGCCCGTTCACCTCTTTAACAAGTTAGTCTTAATATCTAATAGATACATAAATACTAAGTAGTTTGTGTATATTTCGCGACCTACGTCAATAGGGGTCTTTAAATTCATCGCCGCGCTCAAGAAGAGTGACGTCACTGTTCTTGAGCTGGCGATGTGTTGCAACACAGCACATCCACTAGCGGCTTGTAACGCGCAAGGCCGGGCCCAGTCAATCTGTCGGAATAGTCTGTTCTACTAAAACCATAGCGGAAGGCCCGCGTTCACAATCATGAACAATTTATAACGCAAGTTAACAACACTTGATTTGAAAAACATACTGCTAATAAAGTAGCTATGGTATAGCGTCAGTTTTCGTAAAACTAAAAATGTAATGTCAGGGTTGCCAGTGGTAAGTATCGAACATTCGAACCGGGGACCTCTCGAATAAGTCTCTCGTGTTATGCTTGTACTATCTATTATAATGCTCCGTAAAAAGATAAACAATATTATATCAGTGACTGTATACATACCTTACCTCATTATTACTATGCGTAAGGTTTTCGGGCAGTGTTTGTTTACTCTTCCTAATAGCATATTGTTTTTCTAGTAGATGCAGGCTGGCACATAATATATTACAACCATTCCAAACATAAACATAGATAAAAAAATCCCCGTCAACAGCATATTGGACAACAGACAAAGAATACTGGCATAGTGCATCAGCATTAAATATTTATCTTTCGACTGATAGCCGGGGGGTGGGGGGGGGCACTTGCGTACCAATATCGAACTAGTCGATTTTCGAAACAGCAGAATTTAATAAGTTCGTAATAACCACTCGGTACTTGTGCTAATGGAATGGCCGTATCTATAGCGTAGAGACAAGACAAGACAAGACAATAAATTAAATTTTTTATGCTCGTTCCAAGTACACAAAAAGACTGAGAGAGAGTGCACCCTATTGGTTCGTTATTCACCTTCTCCTGCTTATTCTATTGTAAACAGTGACATGACTGCTCCATACACGAGATTACGAGATTGTATAATAGACGTCGTACGATTAATTGATTTTAATTTTACGTCGCAAATATTGTATTTTGCTTTGTGTGAATAACAGATGTACATTCATGACTACTTTTTCGGGTAGACCGAGTAAGTGTAGGCAAGTTAATAATAAATTACCTTGATAAATTAATTATTTATTAATAACTTGCCTACACTTACTCGGTCTACCCGAAAAAGTAGTCATGAATGTGTATAACCTAGAAAGCTTCAAACAAACCAACAGATGTACATGTTATGTAAATCAATCCAGAAATTACCAAATTCATCTCAGCCGGGTTGAGAAATGAACATGTGTTTTGTTTCGTCCTAATTTAAAGCGAGTATCAGTCATATACCCCACCCTCCTTCACAGCTTGTGTCGCGTGCTAAGTGATAGCCCAATAAGATGACGCAGCTCGCTTCGACACTCGACACTCTGCCGGCCGCTACTCGTGCACTGTTGCCACGACTGATAAGTGGGGAAGATGAAGGAAATTTCTTTGCACATTTAACAATTAATTTAGCGTTACTACGATTATTTTTGGTCAATAATTTGTTGTAAAAGGAGTCTCCTGAGGTTAATAAATGTCTATGTAAACCTTTACATAAGAGGTGAACGATCCCTTTAAGTTCAGTTTTGAGTTCATCAACTCGATTACCAAACATTTACAACAATAACCACGTATTCTGCACAAATGCAGGGCACTGACAAAGAGTTTTAATTACAACCTTGGTATTTTCTTATACTATCTTCTTCAGAAACTTTTCTAGGCAATGGGTTTACAACTCTTTCATCCAAACCATTCCAACTCTTAATAATGTATTCTTTCTTTATTAACAACAGGTCCGGAGAACCACAAGTGCAATATAATAGACAACTTATAACTACAAAGATTAAGCATTAATATATAGAATGAACTAAGTACACAAAGTTAAATTAAAATTAAGATTAGATTAGTTGACACAAATTAATATAGACATGAGATAAATAACAGTACACAGTAAAGAGAATTTATAAATTATAAAATAGGACTATCGCGGTTTGTAAAATGCATATCAAAAATAATATTTCGTTATGGCATAAAGAAAATAACTATGATATTTGATTGGCTAAGTATTGATTGATCATGGGACCATATAGGACTAACAAAACAAAAAGAAAAGAAGTGAAAAATAAAGAAAATGTAATCCTAAAACGACATTTACGTTAACTACTTTTGATTATATTATAAATGTTTGTGGTTTTCGAACAAAGTTACGATGTTAGAGTTGTATTTATAGCAGATTTGAATTCAGGCAGTTTCATATAATGAATATCAAGTTCACTGTTTTTGGAAACTAAAATATTGTACGTTGATTGGATTCGATTAATGGGGGCAAATTTCAACAGATCAATACGAAGGCGTGGAACGTAGAATGTGTGATGGTTGCGCGTGCATTTAGCGGGAATGTGGAAGTTAACACTTTCAATCAAATCTGAATCAATGAGACCATGAATGAGTTTGTAGAGAAATAAGATGTCAGTTGCTTTACCGCAATTTTCTAATGTAGACATTTGAAAACTTTGACATAGAGAGGAATACAATGAGCGGTGATAGTAGATCTTATTTTGAAAACAGAAAAATCGCATGAACTTTTGTTGCACGCGCTCGACCTCCTTATTTTTGTTACATGATGAGAATTCCACACGACACTCGCGTATTCCACGTGAGGACGAATCAAAGCTAGATATAGCTTTCGCGTTGTTCTTGGTGAGAAGTCCTTCGAGCAGTTACGTTTTAGAAATCCGAGGAGTTTGAGGGCTTTAGGTGTAGCGCTATGAATGTGTTCACTGAATGATAGGTCGCTGGACATCTGCACACCCAAGTCTCTGATTGTGTTGACTCTCGCGAGCACTTCGCCTTCGAGTTCGTATGGATGTTGTATGACGAACTTTTTCTTGTTGGTGAAGGTGATTATATTACATTTGTCCACATTGAGGTTAAGGGCCCACGTTTTACACCAGATTGCGAAGTTATTCAGATCGGATTGTAGGGCAATACAGTCACTAGCGCTGCTGACGGACATGAACTTTTAGGTCATCCGCATAAAGAATGCACTTGCTCGATGTAAAACAGGAGGGTATGTCGCTGACAAACAAAGTGAACATCAAGGGCCCCAGGATCGACCCCTGGGGCACCCCAGATGTCACCGTCTCAGAGCTGGAGTGGGAATCGTCTATGACCACACATTGCGTTCGCCCACTGAGGTAGTTCGTCAACAACGATAGGACTTGTCCCTGTATGCCATATCCTTTCAATTTGTGGAGAAGCAAGGCGTGGTCGACACTGTCAAATGCCTTGCTAAAGTCAGTGTAAGCCCCATCCACTTGATTTTTGTTGTTTAGTTCGTGGGCAATATCACTAGTGAATTTAGCAAGGTTTGTGACTGTTGAACGATTTTTCACAAATCCGTGCTGCTCAGCGGCGATGTATTTGTTGACGTGATTATAAAGATGATTGTGAATAATTCTTTCAAAGATTTTAGAAAAGGTGGATAGTAATGAGATTGGCCTGTAGTTTGTTGCATTATGTTTATTTCCTTTTTTGTGTACTGGGGTAACAATTGCGTGTACAGCGGTATTGAAAGAGGTCGTCTGCAGTGTTGTATAACGTTGAGTGGGTGTTGTCTGGTCCGGGGGATTTGCCAGCTTTTAGTTTTTTTAGGCAGTCTTCGACCTCGCCTCGGGTTGTTTTGAAATGACATAAGTTTGTAGTAGAGCGGTGCTAAAACGATGGTAGGGGTTGAGATGTTGGCCTGGGCGTCTGGAATGTGGTTTTAAAGAACTGAGAAAACAGCTGACTGCAGGTTGCCGTGTCGCTTGCCTTGTTGCCATCGTATTCTATGTCGATCGGGATACGCCTCGTTCTTGTCTTGTGTCGGACGTAGGACCAGAGCCGGGAAGGAGTGTTTACCTACATCCGTGTTACATTTGTGAACAAATATCTTCTTACTATGATCTTTTCTACCTCTAAATGGGGCAAAAATAATATTTTTATTTAGGTCATCCCAAGCGGTTGATCTGTAAATACTTTGTAGAAAGCACAAAGTTTTGCATTTACTCTACGTTTATGTAATGATTCCCATCCCAGATCTCTCATCATTTCACTTGGACTATGTCTCCTTCCATATTTACCTAGTACCTTTCTAACTGCTTTTCTTTGCACCATCTCTATAGCTTCAGTATGTATTTTTGAGTGTGGGTCCCACACTAACCCAGCATACTCTAAACAAGGTCTAACAATTTCAATGTAGGCCTATGCTTTCTCCTTTACCTTTTCACTACATCCCCTCAAGTTTCTCATAACGTATTTGTTTGTTTATTTCCCGAACATATAACTTGGCTTACGAGCTCTCCCCAATTTAATTTATTATTTAACAGTGCTTCATGGCATTGCCAATTTTCTGGATACTCTAAACTTTCACCATCAAGCATATAAATATTAGTTTTATGCTTGAGTGTAAATTTAATTAGCTGACTTTTAGCTGCATTCATTTTCATTCTATTGGCCTTGATCCATTCCACTACTTTGTCAATAGCTTTTTGAAATCTGAGACAATCATGCATATTGTTAATTCTCATATATAATAATATGCAATCGTTGTCGTATTTAAAGTTAAACACATCTCCATCCAGACCTATCCCTATATCATTTATGAATTATTAGAAATAGAAGTGGGCCAAGAACACTTCCCTGTGGAACCCCTGATAAAACATTTCATTCATTCATTCATTTACCACATTTGAGATTCCATTTATGTTGGAACGGGCATGAATTTTTATTGATAATATTGATTCGATAATGACCTAACCATTTTGATTATCACTAATGAAAAAAGTATTGATATGCATTCCTAGTTGTTACACGCTCTATATCATTATGGATCTATGTGTCCGAGCCCGTTAAAATTCTAAAAAAATAAAAATATATTTAATTCCTCCTTACTAGTTACGAATTTTCACCATGTCCATGATCATAAAAAATGGTCAAACTTAATTATTTTCGATCTAGGTCCTTCCGGCAAAAATGTCCCATAAGAAATCTTTATGCCCTGTGACCTTGGAGGATTTTGGTCTAACAAAATATTGCCTACTGTTAGAGATATGTTTTTTTATCATTTAAATTTAGAATATTTAGCATTAATTTTGACAAATTTAGCATTTTGTAGCATAAATTGGTTTCCCTTCCACCAAAACCCTAAATGTAGTGTGTTTCTTACACTTTTAATTGGATGAGCATAGTGAGCGTAGCGAGCAGAGCAAAGATTCCATTTCACTACACTGGAGAAAAAAATCCGGAATGGTTTTTTTTTTTGTGTGTGTTTGTCCACACGATTCCGGCTAAACCGATACTCCAATCACGATGAAATTTTATGGAGGCCTTCGAAATCTCTGAACTTAGAACTGCCACGTTTTTGAGCGCAATCGAAACATTATTTCTCATTAAAATCGCAATTTTACGATTTTTTTTGGACTTTTTAGAAATTTCTTCGACTTATAATACCTACATGCTTTATCCGATTGTTATGATTTTTTCACAAAACCTTAATTTTATGAATTAATATATTCGTGTGAAATTTGAGCGCAATCAAAAAATAATTTCTCTTGAAAATCGCAATTTTAGGCTTTTCTCATTTAAAAAAACATACGCTCATCCAACAACGCGCCTGAAAAAGCGTTTGCGAAGCTTCCTAGTGGTAAATGATGAATTATAGGAACATTTCAATTCAATATAGTCATATAAAACGCTCGAATACATTGATAAACTAGTTCTCAAATAGGCATTAAAAACATTATTTTTAGTAAAATTAGCATTTTGAATTGCCCAAATTAGCATTTTGTAGCATCAAAAACCTAAAATGCTAAAAACCTGTTTCTCTACCTATTGTTATTGTTATTATTATCACAATTTGCATAATACTTCTGTTTATCTGCAAAAGTTTTCACACTTTTGGCAGCCCTTGGGACCCACAGTGTTATCGTTAGATATTTTTGAGGACGGTTACGAAATAAAGGAGCGGAAAACTACCAATATTTCCACCAAAGAAAAAACTCTTGTCTCAATTTGTTCAATACTTTTTCCAAATTTGGACAGACATGGGGCCCAAAGTTACCGTCCCATTTTACTATAACCTTCTTTTTATGAAATTGTGAAAAATTTCCAATATTCTTCTCACAGTTCTTTTGCTAATTTTAAAAATATCCCCTACTTTGGACAGCGCTGGGGCCCAAAGTTACTGCCAGATTTTTGAGAATGGTATTTTATGAAAGAGCAGAAAGTTTCCTATTTGCCCACTAAATGAAGAAATTCTTACATTTTCCACTATTCTACCACGATTTGGAGCTATGGGGTTATGAGGGAGCTTACCTTTACCCTTACCTACTCAAATGTTTCCTACATCCCCTAGGCTTACACACATTATGATTTATGAAGTAGCCTATGACCACAGATAACAGAGTACACCACGTAGTGTACTCTATTATCTGTGCTATGACCTACCCGTTAGTTAGTTAATGGGGAACACCGGAAGGGCAGGCTTGTGCTGGTCAAAACTGGGGGCTGGGCCTGTAGCCATTGACGAAATGTGGCTAGTGGGCAGGTAAGAGGGGGAGAGGCCTTAGAATAATCATTTTTGATCATGAAATAAGAAACACTTTTGAGTTCATGTCAAGTGGCCAAATTGGCAAACATTCCTTTCTCTTTCTGCTTTTGTTGGTATTCTAAACAGATGCCGTGTGCATTTGTCACTCATTTCCCACAATGAACTAAACCAGCTTCTGGTTATCCATCAATCCATTAATTTTTTTCAGATGTGCGCGGGCTCAAGTCCCACCAAGAGGTGGAGCTACTACGAGAGAAGGTATACGCTGCTCTAGAGGAGTACACCCGCACAACGCACCCAGACGAACCTGGTCGCTTTGCAAAGCTCCTCCTGCGTCTGCCCTCTCTCCGGTCCATCGGACTCAAGTGTCTGGAGCATCTGTTCTTCTTCCGGCTCATTGGGGACGTTCCCATAGATACCTTCCTCATGGAGATGCTGGAGTCCCCTTCGGACCCCTGACTGTCCCCGGCAGAGCCCAACGTTTAGTGTGCTCAAAGGTTGCTCAACATGATGCGACTGCTCTCGACGGTTGTACACAACATGTATCGGTCTATTTACCTATTTAGTGTATGATAGTGGAAGCCCAATTGCTAGTTAGTGCTTAGATAGGACTAGGAGTGTGGCTGCTAAGAAACCTAACAGCTTAGCGGACCCGGTGAGTGATTGCGGGGATCTTGAAGATTGATTCTGTAAAAAGATGGAAAATACGTTCACTTTGAGTCAACAAGGACCAGTTTGGCCGAAACTGGTTTGACATAATGTTTTAAGTTTTGTGTCTATCAATGCAATGGGATGGGTAAGCTGTTGAGTTCCCTACCCTCAGGCCTATCTAAACACTAATTAAGTGCAAAAACTTTGAACACGAATTACTGTATTGTCCTGAATATAAGACGACTTTATAAATCAAAATTATATATATATATATCGCACCTTATTTTTTGGGGTCAGTGATGGTGTGATATTTGACTACAAGTCTTCAAGTTATTTTTTGTTGACATGCAAATGACCCTAAAGGCCTTAATGAACACTTGAGTAATTCATTTTATTTATTCACTCAAGACATTACTTGCTGACTCCCTCTCCACTTCACACTGTCACATAGCAAATTTAACGACCTTAACCCGAGAGTAGTCGCGCCCCTGTTTGTAACGTTAGTAGTCGCGCGCGGTCCTTTAGACCGCATTATTTATTATGGGCTAATAACGTTAGGATGACGTTTTGATTACGAATATAAGGTAATTTATAATATATGTAACAGCATACCTGGTTATATTAATCAATTGTCAATCAATAATCAATAAATAATCAATCAATAATCAATCAAACACAGAAAAGTAGCAAACCTACAAAAAGGTATAAAAATATGTTTTGAAACACCCTGTAGTTCGTATTATTAGTAAACCAAGACAGTAATATTATGCCAACACTGTATGTTGAAGAATAATCAACCTACAATAACAAAATACATGTCTCATAATAGTTATTGAGTATGCATATTTTTGCCTCCCTTAGTAGTCGCGCAGCGGTCGAAAAGACCGAGCAACCAAACAGGACCTCTCATCTGAGATGAAGTTCTGCAGAAAACTGAATCGCGTATTGCACACTGGCTTCACAAATCTATTTTGGGAAGGTAGGCGGAACTAGACAAGCCACGCATGCGCGCTGTGCAAATACCAACTGTTGAAAAAAAAAGTCGGTCTAAAAGACCACACGCGACTACTCTCGGGTTAAAGCAGCCAGCATTCTCCAGCCATCTGGCTGGTCCTCCCCCTCCTATATGGGAATGGCAAGCAAAGCTGGCTTACATTAAGATGATACTGAGTGGGACTATTATCTGTAAGGGCCAAGGGCAGAACTTAAGTTACTTTACATCTGTGTCAAGTAATAATTATAATTTATTCATTTAAGGGGTGTGTGAGCCTAGGATTTTCAAGCCGAGCCGAGTATTAAAAAAAGCTTGGTTTTCGAGCCGAGCCTTTTCAAAATTCCTTTAATTTACTAGGAAAACGCTAAAGTCCCGTCACGTTGTTGAGCGAGCACCGGTACGTGCAACACGACCCGAGTACGACATTCCCATGAGACACTCCTATCCCACGTGAGAGCGAACATCATCACGGTTATTTATTAACTTTTTCCCGGATCTTGAACTTTTCTTAGTTTTCTTTGTGGATAAAATCCACCGCCATCTAGAGGACCTTGACATCATTTCTTTGGGAAAACTATTTTTTAACTCTTAAGGTACAAATAATACACTGCTTCCTCGATAATATTTTGATTACTTCTAGGTGGCAGTGCATAGCGACCAGAATTCTCGTGCGACTTTTCGTTGCCATGGTAGGTAACGTTACTTTTGTTAAAATGTAATTTCTATCTACACTACTTAAGGTCTTGACCGATTTAGCTGAAAATTTGTAAAATAGGAGAGAATGTTGTTCTTATTGACCCTGCAAAATTTCATAACAATCAGAACATTTTTTTTTTTTAATTTAAATTTTTTTAAATTTTTTTTTATTTTTATAACTAACGATTGGATTTATTTCAAAAACTATATAGCAACCCGCAGAGGTGGTATGTACATGTGTGCAAAATTTCAGGTCGATCAGAGAAACGGTGCAACCTGTACCGAAGCAGTTACAGAAAGAAAAAAACAGACATTCGAGCCATAAGAGTCAAGTGGAGACGCTCGCTACGCTCGCTCAACAAAAAAAAGACCCTATTGCGTAATGAATTTCACATATTATCATTTAATTCCAACTCATTTTCTATCCCGTAGATGGTAATAATAGAAAGTGTGTTGTTTAATATGTACTAATAATTTTAAGCCCGCACGGAAATATTAAAAGAATTTTAAGAAGTTAAAGTACGGTATCCAGTTTTTATCAAGTACTGAATGTACTTCGTTCTCGCCAACGTAAATGTTATCCAGCAATGTCAGAAAATGCTGTATGTGGCCAATTCGTTAATAAATGTGGTTATCTGAGTTTTCCCAACCCTGCCTACTTGTGGAGACAGCATGCGCTAAGTTGCCGGCGAGATTAGTCTTGTGGAGACAGCATGCGCTAAGTTGCCGGCGAGATTAGTCATCGACTCATTGAGTGTTAATGTGATTGCTTTGTTAGGAAATAGGATTCAATCCATCAGTGTTCATATATATTTTGAATGCAGTAGTAAAATAAAACCTCTTGTGTTCCCTAATAATGTGTCTGGGACTTCCTTACTGGTTCGAATTATGACAGACAAAATAAAATATGGTTTAATTATCACGCGTGATCTACTCTAGGCCTACGATGACGCTCGTTATTGCTCACTGGCTGCGGCATTCTTTCATCTCGCGCTTCGGAGAAAGTTTGTTAACAAACATTCCTGTTGAGTGTTGATGAAAATGATCTAACTGCGTGTTTTTGTAGGCTCGGCTTGAATAAAACTAGCCTAAAACCAAGGTCGGCTCGACACTAGCTTGATAATGAAGCTTGAAAAAGCTCGAGAAATCGAGGACTCGCTCACCACTAATTTATTTATTTCAAGACCCAGGCAGCAACCGCACCCTTGCATTGATGAATTGACACTCTGGCTCTTGGGCAGTGCAAGCAGGGATTTTTGAAGTCGAGCGAGATTTTGAAAATAGATTCTAGATAGAGCAAACTGAAATCCAATATTAAATCTAGGGATAACTTCGGTTAACCAAAAACCGGTTTCAAATTTGGTTTCATCTTTAAGCGTTATTGGTGGTGCTAGGCTTACTTGATATTTCTAAAAAGTGTAAAAAATCCCTGTAGGCTGTAACTTGTTCAATTTCCCGCTGTTTATTTGGTACCGATAGTAGAATACTCTATACGACGGAACCAACGGAATCTCCGTTGTACAACAGAGAGCAGCACCATCTGGAGACGTCCAGAAAATGTGTTTCTCTCACGGACAGAGAGCTCCTTCTTGGTCTACATATTATTCCAGAAAATGTGTTTCTCTCACGGACAGAGAGCGCCTTCTTGGTCTACATATTATTCCGACCATTTATCTGATGCTTTGAATGTCAAAATAGCCTTCACATTTTCAAAAAAAAATCAATTTATAACAGCATTTTACCGGCCCCCCCTCAGGGACCTGTATAAGGAAAACATGCCTTGGACTCGATCTCTTATCAAGCTTCTTGTACTACTAGTATTATGAATGAACATATTATAAAGTGGTCACCTTATATTTGGGAAAATACAGTAAACAGAAGTTACAGACATTGCATCAATCATGGTCTTCGGTCACATACCAAAACTGAAATAAATGATAATGTAGACATGAGTACTATAATTATGTAACAATTAAAACATGAAAAAGGCATACAACCATTGCCTTGCCTCTGCAGGTATGGCCGGCCCATGTGTAAAAAATAGATCGGACAAGCAATCCGTCGTACCTGGTTGGGAATGGCCATGTGCAACAAATTAAGAATAACGGACATAAAACCGGCCATACCTTTGTGGGATTGGCCCAGTCTAAACTAAAACTAAACTAAAACATGAATTCTGATGTACAATTTGTCTTACCTGTGTAAATGGCCATGCCCTACTTATCTTTGAAGTAGGTAGCCTATATTGGGAGTAGCCTATGACAACTGAAAAAAACTAGTTTTAGACCATATTAGGTGTGAGATAGGATCCAACAGCTTACCTTCAAAACGTGACCTAGTTTTAGATCATAATTGATATAGTACTACTTAGGGCCGGTATTACAAGAAACAATTAAGAAAGTTATTTGTAGCAAATAAGCTAACTATACTATAATAGCAAATAGCGTTATTTATTACTTATTATTACAATCAACAAATGGCACTATTCTTAAGAACAGGAGAGGCTTATTTGTCAGATTCTTATTGGAAGGTTTAACTTGCATATAGTGCACTATTTGACGAATAAGGGTGGGAAAAAAGTAATAAAAACGGATTTTAAAATAAAACTAAGATTAGGCCTACTAGATAGGTAAATACTACGGATGTGCAAATAGTGATTTTCAGGTTCAAATCGATTATCGAATAGTTCATGAATATAAGTTTGAATAACGAATACCAATATTAAATATTTTTTCTTTGCGAATAGTTTGCGAATAGTTTCATTTTAAATCCCCACCTATGGATAATGGAATATGATTTACGATCAGGAGCTCAAATAATGATTCATTTGTGTTATAAATAGGGCTGTGCGAGCAGCGATTTTAAAATTCGAACCAGATCGAACAGAAATAAGAATTCCTGTTTTAATTTCGAGCGAGATTCGAGATCGAGCAAGATTTGAACAAATATCAAGATTGAGCAATCAACATATAAAAATGTTTAATAATTCACCATCATTTGGTAGGTCTATGCCCTACCTAACATACATTTTCCGTATGCAAGCTCAAAAACTAGGCGTTTTGGAAAAGCCATCTCCAGTAGTAGGCCTAGGCTCAGCCTAGACCTAGGCCTAAGTAGGCCCTAGCCTTGGGTCCCAGGCTAATATACCCAATAATAATATTAATATATCAAGTATCACTATCATTCGAATCTAAAAATGTCCAGGGATTCTTCTGATATATTTTTAATCAAGTGGGGAAAACGTTTTAATAGTAGGCCTAGGCCCTAGCTAGCCTAGACAATCAACAATCAACATCACGTTTCGATGAAAAATCATGACAAGATCGACCAAATAAAGCGGTAATGCCACTTTCATAGCCAAACCTGACGACAATACATCAAAATCAACATTAATATCGGTTTCTTTTCTTGTGATCTTAAACTGTTAAAAACTTTGTGTCTTGGTTAAGTCGCCTAGAGCTAGACTAGCCTAGGCTTACAAGATACATTTGAACCGTCAATGTCACCGTCACTTTCAGATGAAAGCTCATTAGTTAATCAATAAAATTATCCGCCGATGTCGTTACAATTTTTTTCACCTGAAGAAAATCCACCAGCATCAACAATAAATAACTATCTTCTGCTATCTCAAGTGTCCAGAAAATACGCGGAGAGAAAAATGGGTCATTTTAAGACTTAGCGAGTTCTGTGGAAAGTCAGTTTATCGAGAGCAATTTCGACTTCTCGACAACGACGATCGTTATCTTTGGCGCTTTAAAAACACATTAAAGCGGGAAAATTTAACATTGGTTTAAATGAGGAAGAAGAAGGGTCATTGCAGCCGTGATTGTTGGACCGAAGTTCCACTGTAGTAACTATTCAAATTTCAACTTGAATATTCAACGTTAACTATTCGAAATAACTATTCGAACATACCTATTAAATACATTCAATTCATGCATGCAGTGACCAAGGTGTATCGAATCTTGAACGTTCAAGGTACCCCCAAATTCCACTCGGAGATTGAATAAACCTTGCAATCTTTACACGTATTTTGTACTGGCTATGTTTTCCATAGTATTGTCACAGATGATGGACTACACTGCGTTAATGCATTTCAAAACATGTTTTATAATTTTTTTAAAAATACAATCCAGAAATTACAAAATCTTCCCCGACCAAGGTATTGAAACCAGGTCCCTCACATTCCGGGTATAAGGGCGCCTTATCCAACTAAACTCGGAAATCGCCAAAGTCGTTGTTAGACGAGTGAGCGAGTCATGTGTTAAGTACGCGGGAACATCTGCATTGCAGTTTGATATATAGGTATAAATGATATAGGGTTTAGAAGGGGTCTGCGGGTACCCGAAATTTCGAGTAATTTCGGGTTTTGAAGCATACCCGAAATTCGGGCTTTTATAAATGTAAATCGGGTTTTTTCGGGTAGGCCTAGGCCTAAATTGCTAACTTCTTTGGACCCTTAAATCGTCAAAAAACGATCGCGAAATGGAGCAAAATAAGACTGGTTTTACTTTCAAAGGCGAAATACAGCCAGTTCTATTGTTTTTCACGAAATTTGGTTGAAATCGGCAGTTTTTTCCCCATTTTCCAAGTATGTACTATATTCTCGCGAGAAAATAGGCCACTACAATAATAGGCCACACAAGTACAACAGCTGTTGAGCTGCTGCTGGTGACGTCACACCTCACAGGGTCGGCAACATAACAAATACAAACTATAGAAACTTTGTTTCTTGATCTACGAAGTACCAACATTTGAAACTTAACGGCGGGAAAAACGGCGGGAAGTTTGAAAATACGCAAAATTTGAAAAAATAGTTTGAAATAATTGAATTTTTTATGCAAAATGGATCCTTTATTTTGAGTTTTTATACTGAAATTAAAGATTTTTTTATAACAAAATGAAGACTTAAGTTGCTATTTTTCAGGGTCCCTAAATTAATTATTAATGTGAATAATTATAACTTAATTATCGTTAATTCTTTTTTGTAAGTTTAGTCAGGCCATGGGCTTAATAGTTACCATTAGTTAAATCTTTTAATTGCAAATAAAAATTGCAACAATAAATGTTGCATTAAATTAATATGTGTAATTCGTAGTTATTTTTAGTGGAAAAAATACCCGACCCGAACCCGAAAGTAAGTTATTTTTTACTACCCGAACCCGAAAACTACCCGAACCTCAAAAGTGCTACCCGCAGACCCCTAGTTTTGAGTTTATTTGTTACAAGAGTGCGTCAACTGTAAGGCCATAATGCGCCACTCTAGCCTATGATAGGCTAGGGAGGAAAGACCAATGCTGTCAGATAGATTGATTCATGATTGGATATTGCTTAATGCTTAACGTCTCATATTAATGCACTTTAGCTATTCGAGACGATGAGTGGTGATAGATGAGGATGAAGTATGAACAGAAGGAAGGAGGGGAAACCCCGTACCGGCATGTAGCCTACTCCTTTCGAAAAGTACCAAGGGGAGCAACGGCTTAACGTCCCATCCGAAAGGACGGTGTAACCTTGACAGTCATATAGGTTCCTTCACTATCGCAGACTGCCGAGCAGACATAGAGGAGAACGAAGCCGTTACACTAGCTCTCGAACCCTCCATCTGCTCTAACCAGCGGTATACTTGAGTTTCAGGGTTGAGCGGTCACCCACTCTACCTCTGACCACGCCCGAAGGCTGCTTAACCTTTTCAGGAGTGGGTTTTTAAAACTTTTTTTGCAGATTATTTCACTTTGCCTACAAAACTAGGAATGTACATTTAAGTTCTGAAGATGACTTCATTGATAGGGAGTTCAATATTCAAGTAAAAAAAAAAATTTTTTTTTAATAGGAAAAAATTTTTTTTTGGGAAAATTAAAAAAATATAAAAAAAAGCAAAGTGCGCGGACGTAATATTACGGCCGTACTCTAGAAAAGGTAAACTTCGGTGTTCGAGTGGGAACCAGTTAAACGATCTCAGCTAAACCGCTGGCTAACGCTGTCTAGATCCAGTCTTGGGTATAGGGAGAGAAAAGGGAATGATACCGGGTACTCGTACTCCACACATTGCTCACTCACTTGTTTAACGACTTTGGTGTTTTCCTAGTTAGGATGATCATTGTTCTTATATCCAGCCTAATAATCATTAATTTATTAATTATTTGTTCTTTTCGTCTGCATACATTGTTGAATTGATTTTATTTTGCTTATTTTGCATTTAGATTATACGTTAAGCTTTTTGGACCCATTTTAAATCAAGTCTATCATACCAAAGACAAATATTTAGGAATGTGCTAGATGTAAATACTGTAATCACCAAACAATTTAATTTTAGTAGTAATAGGCCTACTAATAAGAACCAAAGCCCGAGGGGAACATATTATTTTAATCAACGATCTGTAAATATGAGCATTTTGAGCTGTCGCTTTGGGTGTAGGCGTACAGACGTTTAAGAACAAAATATGTTGAGGGAAAAAAGTCTTTATTTTTCGAGTACATAATTTGCGCTGAAAGCTATAAAAATTGTATCCGTCATAGATACGAAGTGATGTAATGATGGGATGAGTAAAACAGTAAAAAAGTTTTCCCAGACGGAACTCGAATCGGCGACCTCTTACGTGCAAAACAAGCGCACTAACCATGCGGCCAGCAGCGTCTACAGTAAATGGCCGGTCTAGAGCGATATCTACTTATGCAGCTTGGCAGATATGAATTCTTACTTGAGTACTTGAGACGAGCATAAAAACTTTGTGATGACAATTTGGACACTTTCAATACTTTAAAAGCTTTCTGACAATATTCGACGCTAGCAAATATTTTGCTAAAACACTTAAAATCTATGGAAATCTCGTGCTGCGAAGAGCCTTGCTGAAGCACGTAATAAATGTATGTGAATGTAAATGTATGTTTGAATGTAATTCACAGCTCTATACAGCATATTTATGCAATTACTGTTTATTTTGGTATAAAACACTTTCGAGGTGGCAGTTCTCTCGACGCATTTACTATCCACTCGATCAGAATGTTTCAAATAGCTATCGGGAGGATAAACTTGTTTTGTAATAAGCGAACTAGGTAGCTATTGGATGGATAGCTTATCCGACGGATAGCTATTTGTTACAGTTAACGTTTCTTATTTGTTGATTGTACCGTAATACCGGCTCTTAGTCAACTAAGCATGTGCATTCTGTTTCATTCGTGTTTCACAAAAACTTAAGTTAACACCAGGCCGATACATTCATATTAAGTTGCAGAGAAGAGATATTACTCCCTTTTCTTTTCTGTCCCTAAAACTGTAGTATTTTCCCATGTTAGGTAAGCCGTATTAAAGTAAACTGAAACATACCCAGCAAGTTCACAAATAACAATATACTAAATAAGCAGATCATATTTGTGTAAGACACTGAATAAGCTTTCTAGTATTGTCATCACATAAATGACATCATGCTTCATTATTCTCTCACGAAATCTACCCATTCCTGCCATACTTTTTAGACCATTTAGCATAAAGGCATTGTATTGACAGTATTGTACATAATTTATTCATTATTGTATCATTGCTAGGTATTGAAGAAAAATGAGTGCATTGAATTGCTCAATCAACACCGGCCTATTAGTATATTCCATACATTGTGTTGATGTTGCATTAAATTTGAAATGCCGCCATAGTTGGTGTGGGCTGTAAAGATTAATATATTACAGATCCTCTGATGGATATACTAGGGTGCCAAGTGCCAACCATTTCAGTGTGTTGCACAAGGATTGATTCAGGGCCCTATGTTGCACACTAGACATACTGTTTAGCCTACCTACAGGGTTGAGTTGGGATTGCTGTTGGAATAACATTGTTAACAGTTGACTAGCCCTACTTACTAGACTATTGGTTTTAGGGATGGCATCGGGTACCTGGTTCTAGAAATAACCCGGAGCCGATTTTAAGATCCGGTTATTTTTTGCGATTGTTTTTAGGTTAATTCGCCGGTTTATTTTACGCGCTACGTCAATGTGGTCTTTCCCGCGGAGCCTGCCCGCTGCTAGTGAGCAGGTTCCACCACCAACGCGCTGACGTTGCTACGATGTTTACCGCAGAGACTCGGTTGCTGCCAGACGTAGCTTCTCCCGCCCAGTGACGAGTTACAAGAGTACATGCCTGCGAAGATCACATCAAGAGAGAGACAGAGAGAAAGATAGCACTATGCTGTCAGCTCCCCACCCCTCACTGTCTACACACAACAATACACCGTTTCATTCTGTCTACCGCTACGTCTTCTTGCGTCACAGCTTATAAACTCCCAACCCCTCACGGTCTCAATAAACCGGCATGTGTGTTTTGATCACTACACTGAACAGCCAGTGTCAAATAACATTTGTTGTGTCACCGCATCAAATTACTTGCAGAGATGGAAACCTAGAGTTAGTCGGTAGGCCTTCATTAATTCATTCAGCAATGACCTTCAAACCAACTTGTCGTAGGAAACAGCGTTTCCACACATCGTGACGTAACAGGATCCGGCTACCCGGGTAATTTGAGTGCTGGAACCGGTTTTGAATAGGTTTATAACCTTTCTTTTAGTCATCTGTCTGTCTTTCACCGTAACAGATTGTGAAAACGTTTGCAAATATCAGTCATGGTTGGAGACTTTAATGCAGGGTGAAAACTGTTGTTCTTTTAGCCTGCTGATTTCAGTTTTTGTGCTAAGTTTGGTCATGGATATGTAATTATCTTTTTCTCCATTCATTTATGTAATGTGTTCCACTGCAAACATGGAACATTACCAAATGGTAGGTAAGGATTCGAAGAACAGGTTTTCAAGTAGGCGTACTACTACTACTTCTCACTACAGTGTCAGTATTCATTACGTGTACAAATGTAGGAAAATATCTTTAAAAAATCTTTCACTTTGAGTAACATTGGTTTATTTGTATACCATGCGGGAAGCTCAACTGCTGGTGTAACACAGGGCAGAAAAATTCTAGGCATTCTAGAACAAGTCAATTAGGCCTAACCAGCCATTTGGACTTTTCCACATTTCTTCAACTCCAATCCAAACTAAACTACAATACGTATAACTTAAGGGTGATAATTGCAACAATGCTGTAGGTGTACTATGTATAATTCATGAAGTACAAATTTATTTCATAGTTTTTGTCTCAATATGGGCTAGAATTCCCCTGGCAGCATAAAAGGACGATGGAATAAATGTTGTAAATGATTAAAGGAATAAACTAATGTTGAATGAATTAATAGGGTGGTCCGACTATAAGCTTGCATAATCATTCTTGGTAAACAATCTATTTTCTCTAAACAACACAAATGCTTCTTGAGCAAAGTGAGGTTGGAAGGTGGAAAGTGCAAACTATAATATAGATAAACGAGTAAAGGGCTTTGCATCATCAGGCTGATTGTGTATTGTATAAAAGAGGTAACTCCCAGATTCATGTTCCGTAATAAGTGTTGTAAGATTTTTTTCTGCAATTGTTTTGGGTGATGTTGGGAGTTTTTGTCAGCTGATATAATACTCCTGCTAATCTGTTTGGATCGGTCAGCTGCCCATGGCTTGACTTCTAGCTGCGGCTGAATGCTGATACATTCCGTTTATAAAAAGAAAGGCAACAGATAGTAGTTGTGTGTCATATCATTCTGTTTTTTGTGAGTGGGCACAATTTATATATATATATAAATTTATATATACGTGTACATTTGTCATATTCTCTCCAGTGTTCGATGTTTGTTATTCTTTGAAAATCCAGTGTTAAAGCTCGACACTATAATTATATTGAATTAATTGATAAAATTTATGATCATTGTTACATAATAAAATTTCTCTATCATACTGTGTGTTTGAAATAGATGTCCATTGTTACTACAAATGTTTAAAGTAAAATTGATATTGGGGCCGGATTCACTCACAGAAGCGGATCTTACTTAAAGGCCCTTTACACGAGCAATTAGTAACTAGCAATAATTGCCAAAAGTAGGACTCTGCTCAACTTTTCAGCAATCATTGCTAGCAATTAATTGCTCGTGTAAAGGGTCTTTTAGAGACAAAGGCCACACAGACAACTGACCCCAGAGATTGGTTGTGACTTGTGATTGTTATCAACGGCCTTCCTTGCTAAGAATTTCTCAACTTTTAGTGTTAAAATGTAAATTGGCACTGGCCAACACAATTGCGTATAGCATTAGGACTTAGGATACAAAGTGACGCACACCATCACTGTATTTTGCTCGAGTATAGTACTAACTCATACTACACTGTACAATAGTGTTAGTTTTGTTTCTCTTATGGTGCTCTTGTCCGTGGTATGGTTGAACCATCAAGAAATCGGTCTTGAAACTTGGTTGTTGCCGGTCTATTTTGGTATGTTGTGTTTGAAATATTTGAAACATGGTTGTTGTTTGTTTTTGTTTTTGTTTCTAGATTAACTTTAAAGATGAAGGTTGAAGTTGTATTGATTAACAACATACTGTACTCAATAAGTAGATAATACAGTGTTGTCTTTTTATTTAGACCTCACATTATCCTATTCTGGCCTAAATGGAGATCTTGAGAAAATGATAATTTATATTTGCATGGTATTCTATAGTATCTTGTTTGCATTAAAAGTAACTCAAGGTTTGTTCCAACAGGAGTGAGAGTTGATCAGTTGTTACTTTCCCAATTTCGTTTTGTAACATTTATGTGCTGTTAGACCGGAATTAATGTTCGCTTTTTCCTACACTTGACCACTACAAACTGTGGATGCAGTCAAAGCTGGTTTAAGACTCAAAATAAATCATTGACAATTTTTTAGTGGAGTAACTCCTTTTCTGACGTAGCAACTACTAGTGGAGAAAAGTCTAGACTGGCTACAAACATTACCTCAAAAGTGAATTGCATGTTTTATTCTTATCTATCAGCTAACCTGAGAAAACTCAATGTGAAGTGTCAGAAACTGGGTGGTAGCATATTGGTCCAAGTATTTTATGATTTTATATATAATCAATATGGTCCTCTTGTAGATTGTTGCCCTTTTATTTTTACACTCTAGTGACAGAAATCTTATACTTGAAAAGAGGAAAGCTATTTTTTCCTTCAAGTTTGTTGTTGAGGGCCTAGCGTGATATCTTGAACTATCTTTGGTTCAGGTAATATTCTCATGTTTTTGTTTATAATGATTGTTTCATGTTACACATGCCCTACATAATTAACTAATGTGTTATGAGAATGTTAACATAGTGCATTTTATTGCCCTTGATTGGGCCTCAGTAATACGTACATAATTTAAATCACTTTCTAGATAATATAGTATATTATAGTCGTCGACTGTACATTACTGTAATTATGGTTGGCCTTGGTGTTGTGGCCTGGAAGGAGGATGGAAAACAGTTTTTAATCAGTGCGTACCTGTATAATTTCTAACTTGTTTTAATTTATTTCATTAGCTGCCAAGCTGGTCATGTCTTGTATACATCAAGCACCGAGCTATTGGCAAGTATTTAAATTTGTAAGAAAACATTTTGGTTTTCAAAACATTGTAATACTGTCCCAGTTTTATTTGATACATTGTTCACTGGTAACAGTGGTTCTGCACTTCTGTAGCAATTGTGCAGATTCCTGAATAAAACTGGTTTTATTTATAACATTGATTGTGAGTTGTGACATTATTGTTGACACCAGTTTCCTTGACATGAAAGATGGTGTTAAATAAAACAGGTCTCTTCATGTGCGTACTTGTATCCTGTGTGTGTTTGTTGCTGACTGACTACTGTATGTGTCTATATTATACATTATATCTACTAAATGTCTTTGATGATTGATTATTTTTATTATATCGGTAGTATAAACAGGCGCGGTTCTATGGGGCGGCCCAATTAGGCCCGGGCCGCCATTGAATTCTCTAATAATTATTTCCAAATGTATATTAATTCTTTTTAATACGTCTAATGGAAACTGGAAAGAGTTGAATATGTCTCATTGTTTATCAGCCAACTAAAATTATATTTCATCAGATCATCAATGTCCTTGTGGATCGGAGAAAAACTGAAGTTGTCGGCACTTTGAACCCCCTTCTCCCCCAAGCCCCAACTGCACCGCCAATCCTTCAAACATTACCAACTACAATGAGCAGGTCAAAGACTTGACCTGCAGATATGATATGAGACTTTTTACGACGTGCCGACAGACAGTCGGGCACTTGTCGGTGCCGCATGCATGCATAAAAATGTACTTAAGAGCAACAATGAACGAAGAGCGTCTTTCAAATCTTGGTATAATCTCCTGCGAGTACGAGCTTAGCGGGCAGCTCATGGAAAACCCCGACCTAGTTATCGATAAGTTTGCATCTATAAAAGATCGGCGTATACAGTTCACCATGTAAATTGAGCAGGCAGCCAGACATTATTTCTGTGGAATAAACTGTGAAACGTAAGTTGATAACAATATGCACTTTT
This sequence comes from Sweltsa coloradensis, assembly GCA_024449915.1. Lineage (NCBI taxonomy): Eukaryota > Metazoa > Arthropoda > Insecta > Plecoptera > Chloroperlidae > Sweltsa > Sweltsa coloradensis. The sequence goes on from JAMZAV010001243.1 coordinate 148,789, forward strand.
ATTTTAAAGCCGTTTAAGGCTATTCAATATAAATTATCTAATTCGTGTATGCATCTATCTATTAACAGTGTAGCTAATTCCGTTAGACATAGTTACTTTTTTGTATAGGCTAAACAAAATTTTAATTTTCTAAACCAACTTGCACATTTAAAGAATTTCTGTGCTTTAAACCACATTTTTCTTGTTTGTGGGATAAAAATAAAAACTATGAATTTAATATATTGTGCCTAAAAAATATACTCATAAATCCCCCCTTGAAATCTCCGTAGAGTCAAAATTAGACCTTCTAAAAATCATAAAATAAAAAAACGCGCTGCGGGGCATTTCTGGGGGCGTTCCGCCCCAGACCCACCCTTCCCCTGGCCGGACTTTAGTTGGGCCGCCCCAAGTTTGAGGGGCTAGAACCGCGCCCGAGTATAAATAGATGTATTGTTGAACCTATTTGGGTTGGGTGGGATTATTTTTAAGATTTGTAGTTCGATATGAATCTGAATAGATATTGAGAAGTGCATGCGTTGAATCACGTGATCATCGATCAATAGATATATATATATATATATATGTTTAATTTTAAGTTTTCGCGGGTATATGTTAAATAATTATTTCTGAATGGGGCTTTTCTCCGCGAATAATAACAAGGCGGTTCAAACTTACCCCTCCCTGCCCGACGTTTCGGAGAAGTCACATTCTCCATCTTCAGGGTCGACGTGTGGCATAAGCGATCTTGATGAAAATTTGAGGGGACCTTCGTTTTCTCTGAACTTAGAGGTGTATTGTTTTTGGGTACAATCGAAGAAATATTTCTCATGAATATCGTACTTTTACGATTTTTTTCGATTTTTAGTGCGATATTTTCGTCACATTTGGGCCAATTCTGACCAAACGGGAGGGGCTACAACGTTCATATTTCACATGGACATTAAGATTATGGTGATGTAGTACCTTATGAAAGAAAAAGTTGAAAAAGTTAGCTAGAATCCATAGAAATAAAGGTTTTAATATTAGTTTTTCAATTTTTAGTACGATATTTTCGACACATTTGGGCCGATTCTGACCAAACGGGTGGGGCTACAACGTTCAGATTTCACATGGACGTTAAGGTTATGGTGATGTAGTACCTTTTGAAAGAAAAAGTTGAAAAAGTTAGTCAGAATCCACAGAAATTAAGGTTTTACTAGGAGTTTTTTGAGGTTTTATTGTGCCAATTAACAAGTTACAATAGAAACTTGACAACAATCACCTACAATGCATTCAAAAAGCACTTGCAAAGGAAAAGTGCAAACAAACGCAAACAAAAAACGCTCATCCATCAACGCGGCGGGACTTTAGCGTTTTCCTAGTTAGTAAAAAAGATAAGTATATATTACTCCCCGAAACGATGCGACCACTGGCAGTCGTCGTCGGGGACTTCTACCCCTTCCCCGACGACCTCCTTGACGACGCCGACCATGATAATACGAACGATGCCAAAGACGATGACGACCACGACGTGAGAACCCCCTGTTTTCTTTCACAGCTACCTGTGGCTTGTTCTGACCATTATAGGATTTTCCTCCCTATATCACTAAGGCTAGAGTGGCGCATTATAACCGAACGGTTAACGCGCCCTGAAACCAAATAAACTAAAAAACATTTTCTCTGTTCACCTATAGGCCTAAATTGTCTTTAATTTTTCATAAGCCTACATTGACGCTGGAGGCAATCGTAGGTCTACACTAGCTCGCCGTCCCATTTAGCCTGGTGTGTTGTGTGTATCAGTTGAACAAGGGTATGTGACCACAAATGTTTGTGCAATGATTATACTAGGGAAACGCCAAAGTCGTAGATAGATGAGTGAGTGAGCCATGTGTTGAGTACCCGGGAACATTTGCATTTAAGTTTGATGATAATAATTATATATGTTGGCCTATAATAAATAGGGTTTTGAGTTGAGTTGGTTTAAGGGCGCGTCAACTGTAAGGCCATAATGCGCCACTCTAGCCAATAATAGGCTAGGGAGGTCTTAGGTAGTAGGAGGAAAGGGAACGTTACCAGGTACTCAACACATAGCTCACTCACTCACTCGTTTAACAACGACTTCGGCGTTTCCCTAGTCTACTAAAGTCCCACCGTCTTCTTGAACTATATCAACCTTCGAAAACAACATTGAAAACTCGATTTGACAGCATAAAATCGCCAAGATCAAAATCAAAGCCATTCCTGAACCTGAGTTATTTTCCATAGTTTAAGAGATACAAAAACGCTAGTCCACTCAATAGATACGTAATTCAATATTTGAAATTACGATTGCAAAATGATTAATTCACAAAAAAAATTCGTTAGACGGTACAGGTCGTAGTTTGTAAAATAAACACATGGTCTCTGAATATTTGGTACTGACTGTTCATTTCTAAAGTAACACTAATTTAACTAATGTTATCTTATTGTAATTGAATTTACAAAGAAAAATGCAATTTGAAATTTTTTGCTAAAACCAATTTCCGAAAAGTTATTGCCAAAAGTATAAAAATCACAAAACCCAAATTTGGGTCCAAGAACCCAACTTTGAAGAAATATATACTCGCGATTTCTCATCTATTAGTGACCCTCTACAATAATCAACCATACAATTTTTGTTTTTTTGTTTGAAACGGAAATTCGATTCTAAACTGCACTATGGTCAGCTATATATTCTACAGAGGTTCAAAAACTGGTATAGAGGTATAGTAGTCCATAGTAGCATGATAGTAGTATCTATCCCCCCCCCCCCCAATACAATTTTTTTAAAGAAACGGCAGCCAAGCTCTCTTTCAAAAGTCTTCGGCTGTGAATGTTGTGAGATATAGAATTTGAGCCAATCTTTTCATTCTTCCTCCCTAGTTTCGTATTGAATAGAAGTAAGATCATTTCGCCTGTTGACGAGCGCCAAGCCAACCATTTTCGTGGTAAAAAAAGTAATTTTTTTTAACTCAAAATCATAAAAACAATTACTTGGCATTGACTTTTTAAAGTTCTTTAAAAGTGAGCTTGGCTGCCGTTATTTTTTTTTTTTTTTTTTTACATATTTTTGTATTTGGGGGGATATCACATCTTTTTGCTGTTTGTTTCATATCAAGGCGTGAATGTTAACGATAATTCAAAGAAAGAAGGAAATTTCAAATGTTATTTGTTGGATTTACTTTCTAAATACGTAACTAGAATATCAATACATTTCGGGTGAAGCAAAATAAAGAAACGATTTCTTACCAAAATTAAATTAAATAGTTAATTATACTCGTCTTTTGTAAGAATTAAATTTGTGGCTGCAACTTTTAAAATAGAGAGAGAGAGAGAGAGAGAGAGAGAGAAATTTGATTTGATTTGATTTGATTGTCGTCTTTATTGATGGCGGGATTAAGGCCTGTTAAGCCTTCTCTTCCATCCAACCACTTCCTAATTACAACAAGGGGTGGGGGGGGGGGGCGAGTTTCGTCACCTAAGCAGTCGCGTGCGCTTGGCTGCGGGCGAACGACCGTCGCCCCAGATAAATAAATTTGGTACCTCTAGTTTATTTACTTTATAACGTTCACGCATCAACAATGTATTTAGCAAATCCGGATACCAGCTCGAAATTTGGTTTGGGGGTAGATAAAAATATCAGAATTTATAATCCGCCGGGAGGCAAGAGATATCCCACCCCCAACACCCCCTAAATCATCCCCAATCAATAGTAATTCTTATATTTTTATCTACCACCATGCCAAATTTCATGCTGGTAAGACTGTTGATCAAATAAATCACTACTAGGGGTGGGAACAGTGAAATTAGGTTGATTGGACCTAAACATGCTTAAGCATAATTTTATTGGATAATGTACTAGCTTACCCGCCGCGCGTTGCTGCGACGTATGCCAGAACCTTTACGGTGTCGAAGTCAATTCATTGGTGAGTCCTCTTTGCAGGCACCGATCACCACGTGGATGAGTTACAACAAAATGGATAGCATAGGAACCTTCCCCGTGAAAAAATACATTATATGTGCCAAGTTTCATGGAGATCGGATGAATGGTGTACTTTTTATTAATGAAAACGAATGTATCCTCTTTGCAGGCACCGATCACCACGTGGAGGAGTTACAACAAAATGGATAGCATAGCAACCTTCCCCGTGAAAAAATACATATATGTTCCAAATTTCATGGAGATAGGATGAATGGTGTAGTAATGCATAAAGGACCAACAGACATACATACATACATTCGTTTTTATATATATATATATATATATATATATATATATTACATGACATTTTTAGGTGTAGGCCACGTACAAATAACAATAATTAATTAAAATAATAACTCATTTTGACGTTTCGTGGAGATTGCACCCCACTTTTTCAAAAAACTATTTATTTATTAAACAAAACACATGTTATATGAAATGAAGATGCAAAGACTGCAACAAAGCTATATGAAAGATAATACGTATTATTATTTAAACTAATGTGTTTTCACTTAGAAACCAGTTTTATCAACTCTAAAAATCACTCCGAAAATTCCTGCCAGTACTTCATCTACACAACCAGATCCAAACCTCCATCCGGATGCCGTTAATCTAATCGCAAATAGACCAGTCACCAGAAGCCAAACAAAGTCATCTTCACAACCAAATCCAAAAATAAAACTTGTTACCAGTAATCTACCAGTCACCAGAAGTCGCACTAGGTTACAATAATTTGAAATGCCAAGAAAGCTCCAAGTTAATTTCATGTGCAGTCTAATAGGCAGTGCAATCTGCTCTACACACGTTATTAACAATGTACAAAACAGACCAATTAGACAGTTTTAAATTGGTGGCCGCATAGCTCAGTTGGTAAGAGCATAGCCCGGTAAGCCAAGGTCCCGGGTTCAAACCCCGGTGTAGTCACTTTTTTAATTTCTGTCTAAAGTACTAACATAACAGCGTCATAGTCGCCTACTATAAAGCCAAGTTTAAACATATATATATATATATATATATATATATATATATATATATATATATATTGATTGATAGCAGTTGTCGAAAAAGTTTGCCCCACAACTGCTATCAATCAATAACTATGTCCTTAAAGCGGGCTTATGCTTAAAAACCATATATTCATATATATATATATATATATATATCAAAACAGTCTTTAACACTGACAGAAAGATAGGAGAGTTGTTAAGAAGCAGTAAGGACCACATTCACCTAGAAGGTAGTGGCGTGTATGAAATTCCATGTGGGAATTGTGACAAATGCTATGTGGGTCAAACAGGAAGAAACATGTTTCAACGAAAACAGGAACACAGGCTAGCTGTTGAGCACATGGATAAAACATCAGTCCTTGCTCAACATTCTAAAGAAAGTGGTCATGTTATCGACTTTGCTGGCATGAAACCCATTGCCACCGTTGAGGAGTTTCTTCCTAGAATGTTACGGGAAGCCATTGAGATTAATAAACGATCTCACAGTCTAAATAAACAGCAAGATAGCCAACGTTTATCTGTAACGTGGAAACCTGCAATTTCAGGGATACATGTACAGCCACATAGGCTGGCTGTGAAACCAATGGACCAACAACCAACGCCCCAGTTAGTTCCTGCAGATGATATGTTGCAAGTAAATACATCGACAGTCAGAGTGACAAGATCCATGACGAAAAGCAATATGAATGACATGTAGTGACTTTCTTCTTTCTTTGCAACGTCAAGCTTTGCAGTGATTCTTTGAGTTGTTTTAATTTGCCATATGTGCAGTGATTTCTATTGTTTATATTTTGTTGTATTTTGTTTTCCCAGTTTTGTTCTGAATTTATCAATGTAATGTAGTTTTCGTTTTTTATATATTAATTTGTATTGGCCCTGAAGAAGATGAGTGAAATTTCATCGAAACGTTGGCCTAATGTGAATAAACGTGGCATTATAACCGAAAAACCTAGTTCATTAATTCATATCGGCCCCGAAAATATCCAAAAACATATATATATATATATATATAAGAGAGAATACGACCTAGAACCAATTCCAATTTTAAGGGATGGTAGAGGGCACAAGGGGTGAAATATGTGTGGCTCGTTGGTCTTGTGGTTAGCGTATCTGCTTCCAATGCAGAAGGTCCAGGGTTCGATCCCCGCCAAAGTCAGAAGTTTTTTAACTTCTGATTTGGACTTAAGTCCATCAGTTCTTGTCTTAGGAGTTTGTAAACGGTGACTTTAGAGCCGTCCTAGCAACGAAGCACATAATAAATTTCAGAGTTGTTCTGAATCGGCCTTGTTGATTCTGGCGTTGATTCGCGGGTGTTCGCACTGTCCATACCACTGATTGCTATATTTCTTATTAAAAATATCGATCTTTGGTTGGTTATCGCTCACTCGTCGATTGCGTCGGGGCCTGCAGGGTTGGCTTGGTCGCTTTGATTTAAAGTCCCCCACTGAAAATCAGTTATATAACTGAGTGGGTAGACTCTAAATAAAATTTATTTATTTATTTATTTATTTATTTATTTATTGATTGCCTCCCAACATAATTGTAATTCTTATATTTTTATTGGATGAGCGTAGCGAGCGAAGCGAAGATTCCATTTCACTACACTGGAGAAAAAAATCCGGAATGTTTTTTTTTTTTTTTTTTTTTTTTTTTTGTATTTTTGTGTATCTGTGAACACGATTCCGGCTAAACCAATACTCCAATTGCGATGAAATTTTATGGAGGTCTATGAAATCTCTGAACGAAGAACTGCACGGGGGGAAAAATCGATCGAAAAATTATTTCTCATGAAAATCGCAATTTTACGATTTTTTTCGATTTTTAACAAAATTCTTCGATTTATAACAACTGCATGCTTTGTCCGATTTTAATAATTTTTTCACACAACCTTTATTTTATGAATTGATAATTCTGTGAATTTTGAGCGTTATCGAAAGATAAATGTCTTTAAAAAATCGCAATTTTTGGAATTTTTTGATTTTCAAATTTCTTTGGCTTATAGCACCTACATGCTTTATCCGATCGCAATGATTTTTACACAGAACCTTAATTTCATGAATTTATAGATTCGTGTGAAATCTGAGCGCAATCGAAAAAATTATTTGTTATGAAAATCGAAATTTACGCTTTTTTTCTTTTTTTAAATTACGAATAATTAAAAAAAATTAAAATTAAAGTTTATTTTTTATTTAATTTTAAATTAATTTAAAAAAATCAACTAAGTAATGTATTTTTTTACAGTACAACAGAAAATCCGCATAACACTTAACAACTCAATGCCACCAATTACGCCCATCCAACAACGCGGCGGGACTTAAGCGTTTCCTAGTTTTAAAACAATTATTTGACTTATAACACCTACATGCTTAACCCTATTGTAATGATTTTTTCACACAACCTTAATTTTATAAATTAATATATTCGTGTATAATATGTGCGCAATCCAATAATTATTTCTTATGAAAATTTCAATATTACGATTTTTTCCTTTAAAGTTAATTTTGTATTTAATTAAATTAAATTTAATTGGATGAGCGTAGCGAGCAAAGCGAGCGAAGCGAAGATTCCATTTCACTACACTGGAAAAAAAAATCCAGAATGTTTTTTTTTCTTTTTTTTTTCTTTTTTTTGTATTTTTGTCTGTTTGTCCACACGATTCCGGCTAAACCGATACTCCAATTGTGATGAAATTTTCTGGAGGCCTTCGCCAAGAACTCTTTTCTAGGTGCGTGAACCTGGCCCCCCCCCCCCCAAACGCGCACTAAATCTGCATTTTACACAATATTTAGTGCGCATTTAGTGCTTTCAGAAATGCCAAGACATATAATTAGTGCGCCTTTACTTTAGGCGCTAATGATATTATTGTCTGGGGGGGGGGGGGCTAAGTTCACGTTGCCCCACCCCAAAAGGCGCACTTAATCTGCATTTAACACAATATTTGGTGCGCATTTAGTGCTTTCAGAAATGCCAAGATATATAACTAGGAAAACGCTTAAGTCCCGCCGTTTGGATAAGCATTTTAAAGTTTTTAGTTTGCGTGGGATATCTTTACTTTTGCAAGTGCTTTGTTTTGCTGCCTACGCATTGTAGGTGAATGTTGTCAAGTTTCTTTTGTTTTTTGTCAATTGGTATTATTTACCGTAAAAACTTATATTAAAAGCTTTATTTCTATAGATTCTAGCTAACTTTTTTAACTTTTTCTTTCAAAAGGTACTACATCACCATAACCTTAATGTCCATGTACAATATGAACGTTTTAGCTCCACCCGTTCGGTCAGAATTGGCCCAAATGGCACGAAAATATCGCACAAAAAATCGAAAAAAATCGCAAAAGTACGATATTCATGAGAAATATTTCTTCAATTGTACCCAAAAACATGGCAAGTCTGAGTTAAAAATTTCGACGGTCCTGTCAAATTTTCACCCAGATCGCATATGCCGTTTGCCCGGTAGAGAGCGAACAAACAGACAGAAAAAAAAAAAAAAAAAAAAAAACAAACAAAAAAACACCCGAGCTAAATTTTTTGGGGGGTCGGTGAAATTGAAGTCTTCGCTTCGCTCATTCAATGATCAACAAAAAATAAGTCGTTAAAAAAGCTAAAGTCTTGATAATTCCAATTTCAGTGCCATTCCGTTATACTAGGAAAATGCTAAAGTCCCACCGCGTTGATGGATGAGCTTTTTTAAGTTTTTAGTTTGCGTGGGATATCTTTACTTTCGCAAGTGCTTTGTTTTTCTGCCGACGCATTGTTGGTGATTGTTGTCAAGTTGCTATTGTTTCTTGTTAATTTGTTATTATTTAACATTAAAATCTTACATTAAAAGCTTTATTTCTATGGATTTTGGCTAACTTTTTCAACTTTTTCTTTCAAATGGTACTACATCACCATAACCTTAATGGTCATTGTCCATGTATAATATGAACGTTGTAGCCCCACCCGTTTGGTCAGAATTGGCCCAAATGGCACGAAAATATCGAACAAAGAGTCAAAAAACTTATATTAAAAGCTATATTTCTATAGATTCTGGCTAACTTTTTCAACTTTTTCTTTCAGAAAGCAATACCTCACCATAACCTTAATTGGATGAGCGAAGCGAAGACTTCAATTTCACCGACCCCCCAAAAAATTTAGCTCGGGTGTTTTTTTTTTTGTTTTTTTTTTGTTTTTCCGTCTGTTTGTTCGCTCTCTACCGGGCAAACGGCATATCCGATCTTGATGAAAATTTGACAGGACCTTCGAAATCTCTGAACTTAGACTTGCTACGTTTTTGGGTACAATCGAAGAAATATTTCTCATAAATTTCGTACTTTTACGATTTTTTTCGATTTTTAGTGCGATATTTTCGTGACATTTGGGCCGATTCTGACCAAACGGGTGGGGCTACAACGTGCATATTCCACATGGACATTAAGGTTATGGTGATGTAGTACCTTTTGAGAGAAAAAGTTGAAAAAGTAAGCCAAAAACCATAGAAATAAAGCTTTTAATATAAGTTTTTTACGGTAAATAATACCAATTGACAGGTAACAAAAGAAACTTGACAACAATCACATACAATGCGTAGGCATCAAAACAAAGCACTTGCAAAAGTAAAGATATCCCACGCAAACTAAAAACTTTAAAAAGCTCATCCATCAACGCGGCGGGACTTTAGCGTTTTCCTAGTATCCATGTGAAATATGAACGTTGTAGCCCCACCCGTTTGGTCAGAATCGGCCCAAATGTCACGAAAATATCGCACTAAAAATCGAAAAAAAATCGTAAAAGTACGATATTCATGAGAAATATTTCTTCGATTGTACCCAAAAACGTAGCAAGTCTAAGTTCAGAGATTTCGAAGTTCCCCTCAAATTTTCATCAAGATCGCATATGCCGTTTGCCCGGTAGAGAGCGAACAAACAGACAGAAAAACAAACAAAAAAACAAAAAATAAATAAAAATAAAATAAAAACACCCGAGCTAAATATTTTGGGGGGTCGGTGTAATTGAAGTCTTCGCTTCGCTCATCCAATAATTACAAATACAAAAATGAATTGGTACAAGGGTGCAAGAGCTTTACTAAAGGTTAATATCAGTTAAGACCTGTTAGATATTTCGAACAGGACAGTTCGTTCAGTATTTTATAACACGGTGCCAGATTATTGTGTTAATTCACTAATTTTGTGGAAGTTTTATGGTAGTCTACGAATGGTTGTGCCCGTTGTTTTACTATTTTCTTTTAATGTAAATCATGAAAAGTCGTACAAATAACCTGGAAATGGGTGAGTACTGACTGATTGCAATGTATAATAATATATGACTTATAAATTATACAATTAACACACAAAACTCACACAACCGTACATTTATTGAAATAGGTGACAAGGACGATTTTGCAATCTCTTCGGCTAAAGAATATATCAAATCAATATTACACAGAACTACCGTGTGTGTTATTCGTGATGGCAAGGAAGGCCCATTAAGTTCCACAGAATGTAAAACAATTTTGACTAAGAAATGCTTTGTTACACTTATAAAATCGTTTGGAGATAGACAGGACGATGTGGCTATTAAAGTTTTTAAATACCGAAAAAGTACAGTTGACAGTTTCCAACACAAATTTCACCAAAAATGTAGAACTGTTTATACAGACTCACGCAAACGTGAAAGAGCAATAAAACGTTTTATTTATTTGGGATAGTACCACACATTAAATAATATATTTCCATTTTGAGAATTATTGCGACAAGTGGGGGCAGCGTTAACCTGGCCCCCCACCCTTTAGATGCAATTTTAAGGGAAAGTAAAGGCGCACTAATGATATATCTTGGCATTTCTGAAAGCACTAAATGCGCACTAAATACTATGTAAATTGCAGATTTAGTGCGCCTTTGGGGGGGGGGGGGCCGCGACCTTTACTTTCATTTCGCCTTTTAATCCTGTCTAATAAGAATTTTTGGAGGAAAAAATTGCGATGTCGCTGAATTTTTGCAGAGACCTTCCTTAAATGATACTTATCAACATACTAAAACTCCCCTACAATCGGACTGGAGCTTCGGCCGCCATATTGGAAAATGGCAGCCAAAAAGTGAAGATAAATATAACAAGAGAAATATTCCCCATTTAATTCTTTACAAAACAGGTGTCTTCTATAGTTTTGGTAGGGGCAACGGTTACGTCACAAAATCGTGGTTTATATGTTGCTCATTGGAGTACCAGCTTATTTCCAAATTTTCACGCCCAGCATCAAACAATGCCCGGTAAATCCGTAAGGAATCGATTTATATACAGAAGGACTTTTGTACGGGGTTCATGAAAGCTTCCATTAGTATTTAAAAAAATCAGTTCTGCGAAATCGGATTTTGCATTTACCCAGAATTTGGGTTTTTCCATTGTTGGCATTTCTTCAAAAATGCCCTTTTTCACTGTCCATTATTAAGCACTAAATAGCATTGGAGGAAAAATTCTTCCTACGCACATTGAAATGACTCAAGTAATGATTCGATTACAACCAAAGTTTAAATCCAATATGGCTGCTAATTCCTAATATCCACAACATCAAAGTGAATTAGGTAACAAAAAGAGTGTAAAAACAGCACGAAAACAGTATTCATATTGTGAATATTAGGAATTAGCAGCCATATTGGATTTAAACTTTGGTTGTAATCGGATCATTATTTAAGTAATTTCAATGTGCGTAGAAAGAATTTTTCCTCCAATGCTATTTAGTGCTTAATAATGGACAGTAAAAAAGGGCATTTTTGAAGAAATGCCAACAATGGAAAAACCCAAATTCCGGGTAAATGCAAAATCCGATTTCGCAGAACTGATTTTTTAAAATACTAATGGAAGCTTTCATGAACCCCGTACAAAAGTCCTTTTGTATTTAAATCGATTTCTTACGGATTTACCGGGCATTGTTTGATGCTGGGCGTGAAAATTAGGAAATAAGCTGGTACTCCAATAAGCAACATATAAACCACGATTTTGTGACGTAACCGTTGCCCCTACCAAAACTCTAGAAGACACCTGTTTTGTAGGGAATTAAATGGGGAATATTTTTGCCATTGAGATATTTTGTCTTTCTCAAACCAATTTGGAGATATTCGATAACAAACACCTTTTGGCCGCCATTTTCCAATATGGCGGCCCAAGCTCCAGTCCAATTGTAGGGGAGTTTTAGTATGTTGATTAGTATTATATAAGGAAGGTCTCTGCAAAAATTCAGGGACATCGCAATTTTTTCCTCGAAGCGTCAATATACGATCTTATTTGACAGGATTATTTAGGTTTAGTGCGGTCCCAATGACTCGCGTACATGTTAGACTCCTTGGTCCGTGTTTCAAGACGGGTCGGAAGAGTATCCGGTTAGATCGTCGCCGGACGGGGTTAGCGCGCGTGACAACGAGACGTGAGCTAAGCCCCCCCCCCAGACAATAATGTCATTAGCGCCTAAAGTAAAGGCGCACTAATTATATGTCTTGGCATTTCTGAAAGCACTAAATGCGCACTAAATATTGTGTAAAATGCAGATTTAGTGCGCGTTTGGGGGGGCCAGGTTCACGCACCTCTCTTTTCTGCCACGTTTTTGAGCGCAATCAAAAAAATATTTCTCATGAAAATCGCAATTTTACGTTTTTTTTTTCGATTTTTAAAAAAATTCTTCGACTTATTACACCTACGTGCTTTATCCGATTTCAATGATTTTTTCACAGAACCTTTATTTTATGAATTAAGATATTCGTGTGAGATTTTAGGCAATTGAAAAAATATTTCTCATAAAAAATCAAAATTTTACGGGTTTTTTCTTTTTTCAAACAATTCTTTGACTTATAACACCTACATGCTTTATCCGATTGTAATGATTTTTTCATAGAACCTTAATTTAATGAATTAATATATTCGTGTTAAATTTGAGCGCAATCGAGAAATTATTTCTTATAAAAATCGCAATTTTACGTTTTTTTTCTTTTTAACAATTACGATTAATTTAAAAAAAATTAAAAATTAAAGTTAATTTTTTATTTTATTTAATTTAATTTAAAAAAATCTTCAACTTAGTAATGATTTTTTCACAGAACAATAGAAAATCCTCATAACACATGGCAGCTCAATGCACCAATTATGCTCATCCAACAACGCGGCGGGACTTAAGCGTTTTCCTAGTTAAAATATTCAAATTATATTAAATACGACCTAACGTTTAAAACAAAGTTAATGGTGGTAGGGAACAGTGGGGGTGAAATATCGCTTGCCTCCCGGCGGATTATTTTTTCAAATTATTATTTACCATCCCCATCATGCCAAATTTCATGTTGATAACTCATTAGGTGCCTTCATGGTGAATGCTGGAAATCAAGGTATAATATTATAAACTATTAGGGATGGGGGTTGAAAAATGTGGTTTAGGAAATGAGAATAAGCCGATTGGGTTAAAACACATTAAAACATAATTTTAAGAACTAATTCGAATAAAATTTCAATTTTGGGTTAGAGCTATGAATTATTCCAATTTTAGGGGATGATTTAGTGTTGGGGGTGGAATATCGCTTGCCTCTCGGCGGATTATTAATTCTGATATGTTTATCTACCCACGTGCCAAATTTCACGCTTGGAGCCCATGTGTTAGATAATTATTAATGATTTTGAATTTAAATGGTTTGAATGCTTTTAGTTTTGAAAGCAAAAGTATATGAGTCTGAGGTACATCTAAGTGTGGTCCAAGTTTCATAGTTCTAAGATGTACCGTTTTCTCTGTAGGCTCTTATTCTTCTCCGTCAAAATCCCCCAGCCAGATAGCCACCCACTCACCCATCCACCTACCCAGCCGGAAGGTTTTCGACCATGTTCGACCACCTTTTTTAACACAGAACTAGTTATTGGATCGGGCTGTTTTTTTGGTAGGTCATAGACCACATATCAGGTCATATACCGGTACCGAGTTTCAAGATTGTAAATCTTTCGGGACGGCGTGTGCAGATAGCTGAAAACCAGTGTTGTAAAAGTTACTTTTGTAAAGTAATTCAGTTACAGTTACAGTTACTTGCTTGCGAAAGTAATTCAGTTACAGTTACAGTAACTTTATTGCCAAAATAATTGAGTTACAGTTACAGTTACTTTATGAAGTAACTGAGTTACTTTTTAAGTTACTTTCTTAAAAATGCATTACTAACAGCGTGACGAACAGATTATTTTTAACAAAAAATTATTTCTCAAACTGTTTTTATCCTTCATTACTACTACTCATTATGGAACAAAACAATCAATATTTTTTAGTTATATTAATAATAATTGTAATTATAATAATAATAGTACAGATGATGCAACCACCAACCCTTGCTCATGAAAATAAATTGCAACATTAGAAAATATCGTTTTTATTAGTTTTAACGATGTAGCATAGTGGGTGAAACCAACTAATCTGATAATGATAATTAGAAAAATATGGAAGAGCAAAATATTTGTATCAGGTTATGTGGTGAAGACATTACATTAATTATTATATTATTACTAGGAAAACGCTAAAGTCCCGCCGCGTTGATGGATGAGCTTTTTTAAAGTTTTTAGTTTGCGTGGGATATCTTTACTTTTGCAAGTGCTTTGTTTTTCTGCCGACGCATTGTAGGTGATTGTTGTCAAGTTTCTATTGTTTCTTGTTAATTTGTTATTATTTAACGTAAAAATCTTACATTAAAAGCTATATTTCTATGGATTCTGGCTAACTTTTTCAACATTTTCTTTCAAAAGGTACTACATCACCATAACCTTAATGTCCATGTATAATATGAACGTTGTAGCCCCACCCGTTTGGTCAGAATTGGCCCGAATGGCACGAAAATATCGCACAAAAAGACAAAAAACGTATATTAAAAGCTTTATTTCTCTCGATTCCTGCTAACTTTTTCAACTTTTTCTTTCAGAAAGCAATACATCACCATAACCTTAATGTCCATGTGAAATATGAACATTGTAGCCCCACCCGTTTGATCAGAATTGGCCCAAATGGCACGAAAATATCGCACTAAAAATCGAAAAAAATCGTAAAAGTACGATATTTATGAGAAATATTTCTTCGATTGTACCCAAAAACGTGGCAAGTCTAAGTTCAGAGAAAACGAAGGTCGTGTCAAATTTTCATCAAGATCGCATATGCCGTTTGCCCGGTAGAGAGCGAACAAACAGACAGAAAAACGAAAAAAAAAAAAAAAAAAAAAAAAACACCCGAGCTAAATTTTTGGGGGGTCGGTGAAATTGAAGTCTTCGCTTCGCTCATCCAATTATTTGAACTAAATAAAAAAATTGCCTTTTTTTAAAACTAGGAAAACGCTAAAGTCCCGCCGCGTTGATGGATGAGCTTTTTAAAGGTTTTAGTTTGCGTGGGATATCTTTACTTTTGCAAGTGCTTTGTTTTGCTGCCTACGCATTGTAGGTGAATGTTGTCAAGTTTCTTTTGTTTCTTGTCAATTGGTATTATTTACCGTAAAAAACTTGTATTAAAAGCTTTCACTTTTTTCTTTCAAAAGGTAATACATAACCATAACCTTAATGTCCATGTATAATATGAACGTTGTAGCCCCAACCGTTTGGTCAGAATTGGCCCAAATGGCACGAAAATATCGCACAAAAAGTAAAAAAACGTATATTAAAAGCTTTATTTCTCTCGATTCTGGCTAACTTTTTCAACTTTTTCTTTCAGAAAGCAATACATCACCATTACCTTAATGTCCATGTGAAATATGAACGTTGTAGCCCCACCCGTTTGGTCAGAATTGGCCCAAATGGCACGAAAATATCGCACTAAAAATCGAAAAAAATCGTAAAAGTACGATATTCATGAGAAATATTTCTTCGATTGTACCTAAAAACGTGGCAAGTCTAAGTTCAGAGAAAACGAAGGTCGTGTCAAATTTTCATCAAGATCGCATATGCCGTTTGCCCGGTAGAGAGCGAACAAACAGACGGAAAAACAAAAAAAAAACAAACAAACAAAAAAAAACAAAAAACAACGGAGCTAAATTTTTTGGGGGGTCGGTGAAATTGAAGTCTTCGCTTCGCTCATCCAAATAATTTATGATTTGTAATTTTTTAAAAAAAGGAAAAAATCGTAAAATTGCGATTTTCATAAGAAATAATTATTCGATTGCGCTCAAATTTAACAAGAATATAGTAATTCATAAAATTAAGGTTCTGTGAAAAATTCATTACGATAGGATAAAGCATGTAGGTGTTATAAGTCAAAGACTTGTTTAAAAAAAGAAAAAACGTGTAAAATTTCGATTTTCATGAGAAATAATTTTTTGATTGCGCTCAAATTTCACACGAATATCTTAATTCATAAAATTAAGGTTTTGTGAAAAAATCATTAAAATCGAATTAAGCATGTCGGTGTTATAAGTCGAAGAAATATGTTAAAAATTGAAAAAATTCGAAAAATGGCGATTTTCATGAGAAATAATTTTCCGATTGCGCTCAAAAACGTGGCAGTTCTAAGTTCAGAGATTTCGAAGGTCTCCATAAAATTTCATCGCAATTGGAGTATCGGTTTAGCCGGAATCGTGTTAACAAAAAACACAATAATACAAACAGAAAAAAAAAAAAAAAAAAATCCCGGATTTTTTTTCCCAGTGTAGTGAAATGGAATCTTCGCTTCGCTCGCTTCGCTCGCTACGCTCGCTACGCTCATCCAATTATTATTATTAGGCCTAGTTCTGAGGACTCTACATTGGCAACTGCTTATCGTGGGACATCCATTCTGATTATGTAGCAAATTAAATAAGCTCTAATATTATATATGTGTACTACGTAAAATGAAAACATTCAGATAGGAATTTGCTATTGATAGTATACTATGCCCTGATTGAGTCACATTTGAGCTATGGATTAATAGTGTGGGGGAATACATTTACTAGGAAAACGCTTAAGTCCCGCCGCGTTGTTGGATGAGCGTATATGGTGCATTGAGCTGCCATGTGTTACGCGGATTTTCTGTTGTTCTGTGAAAAAATCATTACTTAGTTAAAGATTTTTTTAAATTAAATTAAATTAAATAAAAAATTAACTTAATTTTTTACATTAAATAAAAAATAAATAAAAAATAAACTTAATTTTTTTTAATCGTAATTTTTAAAAAAGAAAAAAATCGTAAAATTGCAATTTTCATAAGAAATAATTATTCGATTGCGCTAAAATTTTACACGAACATATCAATTCATAAAATTAAGGTTCTGTAAAAAAATCATTACAATAGGATAAAGCATGCAGGTGTTATAAGTCAAAGAATTGTTTTAAAAAAGAAAAAAAAACGTAAAATTACGATTTTCATGAGAAATAATTTTTCGATTACGCTCAAATTTCACACGAATATCTTATTTCATAAAATTAAGGTTCTGTGAAAAAATCATAAGAATCGGAAAAAGCATGTAGGTGTTATAAGTCGAAGAAATTTTTTAAAAATCGAAAAAAATCGTAAAATTGCGTTTTTTATGAGAAAAAATTTCCCGATTGCGCTCAAAAACGTGGCAGTTCTAAGTTCAGAGATTTCGAAGGCCTCCATAAAATTTCATGTCAATCGGAGTATTGGTTTAGCCGGAATCGTGTTAACAAACACACAATAATACAAACAGAAAAAAAAAAAGAAAAAAAAAAAAACATTCCGGATTTTTTTCTCCAGTGGAGTGAAATGGAATCTTCGCTTCGCTCGCTACGCTCGCTACGCTCATCCAAAAACCATTTTCATTGGATCTTTGTCATGCAAAAAAAAGCTGTAAGAATAATTGGATGAGCGTAGCGAGCGTAGCGAGCGAAGCGAAGATTCCATTTCACTACACTGGAGAAAAAAATCCGGAATGTTTTTTTTTTTTTTTTTCTTTTTTTTTTTTTTTTTGTATTTTTGTCTGTTTGTTAGCACGATTCCGGCTAAACCGATGCTCCGATTGCGATGAAATTTTATTGAGACCTTCGAAATCTCTGAACTTAGAACTGCCACGTTTTTGAGCACAATCAAAAAAAAAATTCCCATAAAAATCGCAATTTTACGATTTTTTTCGATTTTTAAAAAATTTCTTCGATTTATAATACCTACACGCTTTGTTCGATTGTAATGATTTTTTCACAGAACCTTTATTTTATGAATTTATATATTCGTGGAAAATTTAAGCGCAATCAAATAATTATTTCTCATAAAAATCGCAATTTTACGGGGTTTTTCTTTTTTAAAACAATTCTTTGACAAATAACACCTACATTCTTTATCCGATTGTAATGATTTTTTCACAGAACCTTAATTTTATGAATTCATATATTCGTGTAAAATTTGAGCACAATCGAATAATTATTTCTTATGGGAAATCGAAATTTTACGATTTTTTTCTTTTTTAAAATTACGATTAATTAAAAAAATTAAAAATTAAAGTTTATTTTTTATTTATTTTAAATTATTTAAAAAAAAAATCATCAACTTAGTAATGATTTTTTCACAGAACAGAAAATTCACATAACACATGGCAGCTCAATGCACCAATTACGCTCATCCAACAACGCGGCGGGACTTAAGCGTTTTCCTAGTAGGAAAAACTAAGAAGCACTGTGTAGTGTCAGCTGTCAGCTTGGTTTTTGCCAAAATGCCAACATAAAAAGTGCAACAAATATTCTGATGGGTTTTTATTTCACTATCTTTGATTCTGCAGACACTTATTTAATTGGATGAGCGAAGCGAAGACTTCAATTTCACTGATCCCCCAAAAAACGGCATATGCGATATTGATAAAAATTTGAGGGACCTTCAAAATCTCTGAACTTAGACTTTCCACGATTTTGAGTACAACTGATCAAATATTTCTTATGACTAGGAAAACGCTTAAGTCCCGCCGCGTTGTTGGATGAGCGTAATTGGTGCATTGAGCTGCATTGAGTTACGCGGATTTTCTGTTGTTCTGTGAAAAAATCATTACTTATTCGAAGTTTTTTTTAAAATTAAATTAAATTAAATTAAAAATTAACTTAATTTTTTTAATAAATCGTAATTTTTACGTAATTTTAAAAAAGAAAAAATCGTAAAATTGCAATTTTCATAAGAAATAATTATTCAATTGCGCTCAAATTTTACACGAGTATATTAATTCATGAAATTAAGGTTCTATAAAAAAATCGTTACAATGGGATAAAGCATGTAGGTGTTATATGTCAAAGAATTGTTTTAAAAAAGAAAAAACCCGTAAAATTTCGATTTTCATGAGAAATAATGTTTCGATTAAGCTCAAATTTCACACGAATATCTTAATTCATAAAATTAAGGTTCTGTATAAAAATCATTACAATCGGATAAAGCATGTAAGTGTTATAAGTCGAAGAATTTTTTTAAAAATCGAAAAAAAATCGTAAAATTGCGTTTTTTATAAGAAAAATTTTCCCGATTGCGCTCAAAAACGTGGCAGTTCTAAGTTCAGAGATTTCGAAGGCCTCCATAAAATTTCATCGCAATCGGAGTATCGGTTTAGCCGGAATCGTGTTAACAAACACACAAAAATACAAAAAAAAAAAAAAGAAAAAAAAAAGAAAAAAAAAAAAAACATTCCGGATTTTTTCTCCAGTGTAGTAAAATGGAATCTTCGCTTCGCTCGCTACGCTCGCTACGCTCATCCAATTATAGTACTTTTACGTTTTATTTTTATATTTGGCAAACGGCTACTTCGATCGTAATGAAACTTTATGGGAACGTTTAAAATCACTGAAATTATATATTTCATGATTTTAGAGACATTTAAAGAAATATTTCTCATAGAAATCGTACTTTTACGATTTTTTTCCCGGTTCATAATACAATATTTTCGTGACATTTGGGACGATTCTGACCGAACGGGTAGGGCTACAACGTTCATATTTTACATTGACATTAAGATTATGGTGATGTAGTGGCTTTAGAAAGAAAAAGTTGAAAATGTTGGTCAAACAGTCAAACTTCATAGAAATAAAGGTTTTAATATAAGCCTTTTACACGTGTATAATTAACAAGTAATATCAAGTAACTATAGAAAAAGTAATGAGATCCCACTTAAAAACGTAATCATTGAATTGAACAGAAATATTAAAAAAGCTCATCCACAACGCGACTGGAAAAAGCGTTCGCGAAGCGGCCTAGTAGAATTTAAAGGAATTGTCTATCTATTGCAATTTTTCGTTGCAACTAGCGTCGCTTTGATTTAGTGTTGTCATCTTGACCAAGAAAAATTCAGCAATAGGAATGCAATTTGAGTTAGCAGAAAAATCTCGTTCCATACTAGAGGTACAAAAAAAAAAATATGTTTTTAGTTTCAGACGTTGTGATATTATTTTTATTTTTTTTATTACTGAACTGTAAACAAGAATGGTTGGCAAAAGTAAGTGTTAAAAGTAACTGAAAACTGAGTATAATTATTTTTGAAAGTAATTCAGTTTCAGTTACAGTTACCTTAAAATAAAAGTAATTGAAATAGTAATTCAATTACTCAAAAAGTAACTAATTACTTTTACTCAATTACTTTTACTCAGTTACTTTACAACACTGCTGAAAACCCACCCAACTCGGGTAGGAGTAAACAGGGTCTCTCGAGTTAGTCGCCTAGCAGTCGCGTGCGCTTGGCTGCGGGCGAACGACCGTCGCCGTAGATCGCCGTAGTAGATGATCCACAGCAGCTGGTTTGCAGAACTATGTTTAGAACACTATTTTGAATCGTGCGCCCATTGTTGTTGTAAATAGTTCGCCGTATGTTTGATAGGCAGCAGGTCGCGCGCCAAACCAACCTGTTGATGTCTCTCTCCGTCCCACTCGCACTCCCACGGCCGGGCCATTAAAGCACAGGAAACTCGTCACGTCTCGCTCTACGTTACCTTGCCTCAACCGACCGAATGAAGAAAGCTTCCAAATGAGTGTCAAGCTAGGCCTACTTTTAGATCAGTGTTGCTGTTGTGTTTGTGAGATCGTTTGGACATAAACTGTTTTGTTCTTTCGTGTGTAGTCTGTAGTGAGTGAGTGGCGTGTAGGGTGTAAACAAGTTAGTTATCGATCTCGCACACGTGCTGCTAATATTATGTTTATCCGAATGACAGACTTTGTGGCGAGTCGACAACAACACCAAGACGTTTGCGACGTGGGAACAGTGAGCTGAAACAGAGTGGCTGGAATGTTGGGTCGTGTTCTTTCAATTTCAAGAATGAAATAAGTGGGACATCGAGAATTTTGGAGCCATGTGGATTGAATAATGAGCACCGATGCTGATAGTCTGGTAAGCTATCCGTTGAATTTTTCCACTATAGGCGGCAGGCCTATGCTGTGCTAGGCTAGGCCTAAGCTACGGGCTACGAATACAATCCTGGCCTAGGGCCTAGGCGGGCGCGTGTGCATCCATTTTTCTTTTGACGGCGAGTTTGACAGCTCGTAACTATCGGAGTTAAAAGGCTTCACACACTTACGACTAGGCTACGAGAGTCCGGGCGCTCACCTCGGAAAAAAGTTCATTTCATTTAGATCAGTCAGTTGCAAATCCACGCATGTAAAACTAAAAGAACTGACAATATTTCCAAGGTCGTCTGGAAGCAAATACTGGTTTTAGATCAAGCCCAGCTTTCTATTGTAAAATTCTCCCTACAGTTTTTTTTTATGCCAATGAGGCCGAAGGCTCTTCCGCCAGCAGAGTGCAGACTTGAAATTGGCGTAGGCTCACTAACAGCTGATCAGGCCGCGCACTACGTCAGTACGTCTACCCAACACACGTGTTAGTCTAGACCAGTCTCGTTTGAAAGGGGGTGGGGGGAGTGCCACCTATCTCATCCCATGATTTTTTTCTGAACCATATTTCATTCCCCAATCCCCACACAGCAATAAAAAACGTTTAGACTAGGGGCCAGTGGTCATCAAAAAATTATTTATGGATCCAAAAGAGAGGAGGCCTAGCCCTAGGGGAACTCTTTCGGTTGGTGTGCTGTGCTCCCCTATTATAACACAGTAAAAACACTGAAAAACAACTACAAATGAGAATTGAATGAACTAATACTAAGTCAATAAGGAACACTCTCTTTCTAGTATCCCGATGATCGAGCAGATTTGAGCTGATGATCTATTATATGTAGCCCTAGGCCTAGGCCTATGTAGGTAGGCGGGCCTACTGTAGGCCAACCGTATTAGATCTTATATTACATAAAAATTAAAAAATGTATATACATATACATTTTAATATTATTTGACGAGTGTATTAAACTACTAACCGAGGTCTATATTTTTAACACTTAGGCCTACTTGTGTGAATTTTCGGAGACGTCCGTCTCCATCGTCAGACACTGTCACACTGGCAGTCTCACTGTGTTTCCGGAGGCTTCCACCCATGTAGTTGTGCCCTAGTGACTTCTTCCCTTGACTAGATTGCGCCATATATGGGGCTGAATTCTTTTGTGGCCTGGCTAATTACATTTTCAATGCATGACATGACTGCAGCTTCTTTTCTCTTCCTAATGTCGGCATTCTCTTCTTTTAAGATTATTTTAACCCCCTCCCAATTGATGTTTTCCTTGCACACGTCGAAATGATCTTTTAATTTTGATGGCATCCTGGTCTTGTTGGAGATTGCCAGTGTGTCAGTGTCTGACGATGGAGACGGACGTCTCCGAAAATTCACACAAGTAGGGGTAAGTGGGGTAAATGGGAACATGGGGTAAATAGGAACAGCCCTTAAATCTACCCCATATGACCTATTTAAAAAAATACAAAAAATATTCCGTGTGACCTTTTTATTTTCTCAACAACATATCAAAAAATCAGCTCATTCTGATGTTAATTTAATAGTTTTCTGATTTTTTTAAAACTACCCTACCTACACTTAAAAGTTGATGTAAGTTTCAGTCAAAAAAACTTTAGAAAAAAAAATTATGTCCAAAGAGTACCCTAAAAAAATATTTTGACATAAAAAGTTCCCCCTAACCATGAACATGATTTTACAATTTGTTTGCATTTGCTTATCTTAGTCCATCATGGCTGTTAAGCCCCTGTTCCCATTTACCCCATACCACCTCCATTTGGGGGTAATTAGGAACACTGGTTCGGGGTAATTATGAACAAGTGGGGTAAAAAGGAACAACACAGTTAACCTATAGGTTATATTAATGGGGTAAATGGGAACATTTCTCGATCTTCACAGCCATCTCTATTTGACCATTGTGGTTGACCAGGTGTTGTGAAAATTGCCATTTAGGCCATTTTTCTGCTTTTCCCTCAATTTCTTCTGACACTTGGGAAAATATCACCTCAGTGCATTATATTCACAAGATTCCCATAAGATTTATGTGCGTTCCTAATTACCCCATATTCCCACCGTTGATAAAATTTGATTAGAAAAATTAAATTCATCCCCCCTTCCCAATTTTTCCACTTACTTATTTGCAAGGTTGATAATAAACACTAAACTACGTAATCCTATTGTCACAAAAACAACTAAGAATATTTTTTGACACAAATGTAGCCCTTCGCTCCGCTCCGGTTTTAATATATAATCTGATATTGTTTTCTTACATAGCATCCACAGTTTTTAACATTTGACTTAATTTTTTTTTATTGAAATCATACATCAGATATGTCTGTTCCTATTTACCCCATTTTGTTTACCTCGCACCAATAAGCTACAGTGTTGTCTGTTCCCATTTACCCCAAAATGACGGGGTAAATAGGAACAATGCCACTTTTTACATTTTATTTTTTACTAGTACATGATTTTAGCAAAATGACACACAAGTTATTCCTTACACTTACAACAGTGCAAAGAATAATGTACAACAAAAAAATCATAAAAAAGTCAATTGTACAACTTTTTACAGAAAGTCAAAGATGAAAAGTTTTAAAAGTGTTCCTATTTACCCCACTTACCCCTAAGTGTTAAAAATATAGACCTCGGTTAGTAGTTTAATACACTCGTCAAATAATATATATCCGGGTCAAATAGCTTCTGAAAATAATATATAATTAATAAACATATATATAGCCCTAGGCCTATAATATATATATATATATATATATATATAGGGCTATGCAGACATGGTATTTTCGGGTAGTCCGTGTGGTTTTATTATTAGTTCCAACGTTTCGGGCAGTTCTCCCTGCCCATCTTCAAGGAAATTGAAAACATAAAACAATATCAAAAACAAACAAAACCGCATCGACGAACATAGAGTTGCAGTTAGACGTATGGAAACCACCTCAGCTCTTTTCCAACATGCTTTCGACAAGGAGCACTGGATTAACTTTGATGAAGCTAAAACCTTAGCCAAAGTGGAACATGAAGTGCCCCGAATCGTAAGAGAGGCGGTGGAGATGGAGAAACGGAAACACAACATGAACACACGGGACGATGCTAAAAGACTTCCAGCCACATGGAAACATGTTTTGCAAGGCTGTCATATTCAACCAAAAGCTCTCCCTGTGGACATGTTTTTAGGCCGTCCACCTCCGACAACAAGAGTTGACAAGAGGAAGAAAACTCAACAAGAACCCCTTGAGCCATCTACTCGTACGCTGAGGTCATCTAAAAAGTAATAGGGTGTGTTGATGTCTTCACAGTTTTTTAAAATATCTGGATGTTTATAATATGTTGTCATTAGTATCTATGTTTTTGGATGAGCGTAGCGAGCGAAGCGAAGATTCCATTTCACTACACTGGAGAAAAAAATCCGGAATGTTTTTCTTTTTTTTTCTGTTTGTATTATTGTGTGTTTGTTAACACGATTCCGGCTAAACCAATAGGCTACTCCAATTACGATGAAATTTTATGGAGGCCTTCGAAATCTCTGAACTTAGAACTGCCACGTTTTTGAACGCAATCGAAAAATTATTTCTCATTAAAATAGCAATTTTACGATTTTTTTCTATTTTTAAAAAAATTTCTTCAGCTTATAACACCTACATGCTTTATTCGATTTTAATGATTTTTTCACAGAACCTTAATTTTATGAATTAAAATATTCGTGTGAAATTTGAGCGTAATCGAAAAATTATTTCTCATGAAAATCGAAATTTTACATTTTTTTTTCTAACAATTCTTTGACTTATAGGCCTAACACCTTCATGCTTTATCCTATTGTAATAATTTTTTCACAGAACCTTAATTTTATGAATTAATGTATTCGTGTAAAATTTGAGCGCAATTGAATAATTATTTCTTATGAAAATCGCAATTTGACGATTTTTTTTAAAAAATTACGATTTATAAAAAAATTAAAAAATTTAGTTAATTTTTTATTTAATTTAATTTTAAAAAATTCTTCGACTTAGTAATAATTTTTTCACAGAACAACAGAAAATCCGCATAACACATGGCAGCTCAATGCACCAATTACGCTCATCCAACAACGCGGCGGGACTTAAGCGTTTTCCTAGTCTAAGCTATTTAGTTTTGTCTATGTATCCAGTTGCAGTGTATGTTATGAAGTAAGGTTTTGTTTGTTTTTGATATTGTTTTATGTTTTCAATTTCCTTGAAGATGGGCAGGGAGAACTGCCCGAAACGTTGGAACTAATAGCTAATAAAACCACACGGACTACCCGAAAATACAATGTCTGCATATTCAATCCGTGAAAGTCTGTGATATAACATATCATAGTAGGCGGCTATGACGCTGTTATGTTAGTACCGGTACTTTAGACAGAAATTAAAAAAGTGACTACACCGGTGTAGTCACTTTTTTAATTTCTGTCTAAAGTACTAACATATATATATATATGTAGTATCGGGTTTTGGGGTTTTCGTCCACGTGTAGTGTTTGTTAGGTGGTGGTACATACCTTTTAAAACAACGTTTCGCTGGATAATCCTCCAACCTGAAGATGCTGGAGGATTATCCAGCAAAACGTTGTTTTAAAAGGTATGTACCACCACCTAACAAACACTACACGTGGACGAAAACCCCAAAACCCGATACTACATCAGAATCGGTCTACGAAAACCTTCGTCATAACATATATATATATATCATGTTTAGCATACTCGCTTCATCTCACCGACCATTTATAATCTGTTTTTGAAAGCCCCCCATAGCGAGCCGCAAGGCTCATTGGGGCTTGATCAATTTATGTAAACTAAAATAATCAACTGCAAATTAAAGAATAACTTCATATAGGGCTACAAAAATAATGGTAATATGGGACTAGGCGGCTAGGCCTAGATTTTTTGATTTAGGCCTGGCCTACATGGAAAAATATAGGCCTTGGCAATGATGCATAGGCCTACTGGGCATAACATATTTGGGCCTAATTTATTTATATTGATGGTACCGGTACCCAGGTCGGTATAATCGTAATTTGGCGGAAGTGTTATTTTGCATTAAATTTATGAGTTTCCTTTTTCTAACTGAATATTATTTTTTTATTGTATTTAGGCTTCTTGGTTTTAGGCCGCGGAAAGTAGTCTAGTTTCTGGACTTATTTAATCACTTTTTAGTTGCTTGTTTCGGTCGTTTTGGTACTAGGTAGGCCTAGGCCTAGTTCAGTTGGTGCGGTCCAACTTTTCAACAAAGTTTTTTTTCAAAGGAAAAGAATAAAAAACAACTTCAAATCAAAGCCAACGATTTTTGTGGTAAAAATTTTACTTTTTTACCACCAAAATCGTTGGCTTGGCGCTCGTCAACAGGCGAAATGATCTTACTTATTTTAAAAGCGAAACTAGGGAGAAAGAATAAAAAGCTTGGCTCAACTTCTATAGGCCTATCTCACCGCATTCACAGCCGAAGACTTTTGAAGGAGAGCTTGGCTGCCGTTTTTTTTTTTACAAATTTTTGTATTTGGTTGGATTTTGATTACTTCTATAGGTGGCAGTGCATTGTGACCAGAATTCTCGTGCGACTTTTCGTTGCCATGGTAACGTTACTTTTGTTAAAATGTAATTTCTATCTACACTACTTAAGGTATTGACCGATTTAGCTGAAAATTTGTAAAGTAGGAGTACTTATTGACCCTGCAAAATTTCATAACGATCGGAACATTTTTAAATTTATTTTTATTGTTTATAACCAATGATCGGATTTTGTTCAAAAACTATACAGCAACCCGCATAGGTGGTATGTAGGCCTACATGTGTGCAAAATTTCAGGTCGATCAGAGAAACGGTGCGACCTGTACCGAAGCAGTAACAGAAAAAAAAACGGACATTCGAGCCATAAGAGTCAAGTGGAGACGCTCGCTACGCTCGCTCAATTATGGGGGGTTAGCGAGATGTATTTTTCTCGATTTTTTAAATAGGGCTAGGCCCTACTTATAAAACGACAATGAACTTCTTGAAAGTAGAGCGTATGGGGTGGCAAGGGGGAGGATGATGATTTTGGTATAATATGGTAGTTTGAAAATCCGGTTTAAAACTTACCAATTATGATACGCCGCTCGGCGTCGCCAAATTTGAGTTTTTGAGCGGGGCGTTACTAAAAAACAAGCACGTCAGGAATACAAAATTTTCCACGATCAATCTACATGTTAGTAAGAGTAGATTTGCCAAGTTTCATCAAGATCGGAGATGGTCATGGTCATGGAAATGGAAATGGCCTGGTTGAATTGCCATGGAATTACAATTTTAGTCTCTTAAAGCCCGGGCGAGTTTGTCTTTTAATGCCCGCTTCACAACCGTGGGAACGAACAAAGATATTGTGCGGACATTAGATAAGGCCTTAGAAGACTTTTAGCCCGGACGAGTTCGTCTTATAAGCCCGAGGCGCAACGTGTAGCACAATCGTCGGTACAACCGTCGGCTTGGGAGAAAGTGGCTTAGAAGGAAGGGCCTTAGAATTAAGAATACCGCGTCGTTTTTGACATTTTAACCTTTTTTTCTTTGATGGTTTGCGAAATGTGGGTGTTACGACTTACGATACCCTTGCCCTCGGATGTTGGATTCCACGTCAATGAAACCACAAAATATAAATAGGACCTACATTTTATGAAAACAATGCATTGATCACAACATAAATTTTAAATTAGTCCTATGATACAGGGCCTATTTGAAATATTAAGTGTTCCAGGGATATGGGGCGCAAGTCAAGTGCACCCTTGCACCCCCCCACCCCCCACCGTACTATGGGTAGCCCCTACCGATGATCATCTAACTTGTAACCCTAACCTCCTGCTTACTACCCTCGTCTTCCAACCATTCGAAGGCTGGATGATAATATGGTAGCCGCGCGGAGAACTGCCCCCCCCCCTAAATCATAACCAAGGGTGGTGAAGTGGCCTTCCTACCCCGGAGATGTGGCTCCCCATCCCGGAGAAGTGGCCTCCTCTTGATATTCTGTCGTTGCTGTCCCAACATTTTTGGAATGGTCTATATACATTCGTAAACACGCGTGTCTGAAGGTAATCACTAGGTGCACTATTACAGTATTTGCTAGGGTTAGTTTAGGTTAAAGGATTAGTTAGGTTTATGCCTTCTTTATAAAATCCATGTATCTCTGGAACTTTGTTCTGTTGTGGATAAATAAATAAACAAACCAACAAACAATCTCAATGACGCGCTCAATTTTCGTAATAAAGATCATTTACCGGTAGTAAATTTTCGGCATTATTTTATCATTCTCCGTGGTGGGGAGGCTAGATCTCCAGTGTAGGGGGGCAGGGATGGGCAAAATTCCCCAAAAAATTTATTTGAAGTACAAAATACAAAATAGGCCTACTTAAAAACTCACTTTTTTCAAGTACAAGATATAAATACGTGACAAATTTGTCACGATTTGTGTTCATGCATGTATTTCCTGAACAATATCCAATAAGGTTTCAAATTGTTTGGATGAAAATAAGAGGTAAAAAACGGGTCCAGATTGTGAGTGAAATTCGCCGGATTTGGCGATCAAGCGATTTTTAAATGGACATTTAACATTGTCTACAAAGATGGCCCGAGCTCATCTAGGCCCTAACTTTCCTAATTTTGGTTACTTAGGAAATAATAATTTTACATTGAAAAATGCTGATTTGTAGTTGAAATATTACTTTTTGAGGACTTACTCTTTGGATTTATCTTCCCAAGCATACAATGTATTTTGAGTATTTTGTAGATACAAATATACATTTTAATTGAGTATTTTCAAATACAAGATAGGATACAAATACCTTTGAAATACAAAATACAAAAGTATTTCAAATGCATGCATTTTCAATACTGTGCATCTCTGTAGGGGGGGGGGGGGAGGCCATCAATCTTCCCCCCAATGCCATCATTACTACCTCTCGATAAAGACCATGTTACAATTGTTGGCGTTTAGGGGAAATTATTTATTCCCCTAAGGCCAACAGCGTATATGAATTATTTAAGGTAAGGAGCGGGGCGTTGTTGGCCTTGGGGTGATTTATTCTTCCCATTAGGCCAACAAACCTGGTCATTAATGAAATGCAGGGTGTTGGCCTAAGGGGAATAAGTAAATTCCCCTTAGGCCAACAAACCTTGTTCGTATATATTCAATTATACAATGTAGGGTGACAAGGGTGTTGTCCTTAGGGGAACAACGCTTCCTGTAACATGGTCTATCGACAGGTAGAAATGATGGCACTGGGGGAATAAAAGGTTGATGGCCTTAAGGGAAGCGGCAGTGTGAGAAGACTGTGAATCGGATGATAGTCAGTCTTCGGCACGTCCCCCCCCCCAAAAAGGAACTTTGAAAAGTTAAGTTACTTTTGCCTAAAAAGGAACTGATCCATGTTCCCGTTTCTTTTCAAACAAGGGAACTGAGAAGTTCCTCAAAGAAAGTTAGTTTCGTTCACGTTCTTTTTAAGATCACATTTAAATACCTACAAATAAATATGATAAGAATTGAGGGGTTGATTTCAAAAACAGCCAATGTCCAAAATTACCGATTTCGAGCCCATACCATCAAAAAATTCGTATTTTCACTGGGAATAATACTAAAATAAAAGTTCTGGCAAAAACAACCTATGTCACACGTTTAAGCTTGAAAAACAACAGATTTCTCACAAAAAACAACCAATGTCCATTATTTTTTAATTTTTTTTCGGCATTAAAGGTGGTTCAAGTAGGTGACAGCTATCCAGCTGTTATGTTGGAACTATAGATATATCATATATAATATCGTATTGAACTTTCTGGAAAATAACCTCAACAAAAATGTATACATTTTAAAAATATTCTACAAAAACAACCAATGTCCAAACGTTTTTTTTGTCTTTCTGGGAAGTACTATGGCAAAATGTCATAGCAGAAATAAAAACTATTATCAAGATTCACAGTTAAAACCAAAAATTGGAAATTTAATACAACTTTTACGGATGGTATGAAGTTTAATTGATCTCTTGCAAAATGTGCTTTTTGGACATAGGCTGTTTTTGAAATCAACCCCTCAATTGGAAGTTAATTTATATTACTTTTATTCAGTAAAGTGATGAATAAAAAACTGCCGAAATTTTCCCAAGGAATCCGTCCGCTTCCCCAACTCGGAATCTAACAAAGAAGTGGAGCCATTTTCAAAAACGCGGGAAGTCCCAAGATATATTTGTTTATACTGTAGTTTACGATATATATCGGGTAGGCCCCTACTCGAATTCGACGGGATTACGACGGCGAATAGATTAAGGAACTTATAGTGGAACGTTAAACTCGTTCCAAGTTCCCACGAAATAGTAACTTCAGTTTTCACGTTACAAGTTCCTGATGTAAGAAAAGTAACGCGTTTCTCCCCAAGCCCAAGACTGACGATAGCCTGTAGGTTTGGCCCTGGAGGCGCACTGCCCTCAACATTTTGTACTTGGACGGCGGACCTCTAGTTCTCATTCAAACAATAGAAACGACAAAAAAAAGTTTAAAAGTGAGCAAACTATTATCAATAGATAGATCCAGTCTTAGTGTGTGTGTGTGTTATGATCGTGAGAGCGGCGCGCGGTCACACGCTCTGCCGCGCTTTCGCTCTCTTTCCCGACAGATATAGACTACGAGTATGAGTATGACCTAGGTAATTAGTGCGGGTCCCACGACGCCAGTGGCGGATGAACAAATAACACACAGACTTGCGATTGTTTTCTGGTTGTGCTTGTGCACAAGGATGATAATAATCGTGTGTTCCTGATGTGAATTGCGACTGCATGCCTATATACCAGTGACTACTCGAGCAAAATGTAACATTAAACGTATATTCCTCTCCGTTGGTCGGTTGCCCCCAGTGGTGTCATGGGGGTAGGCCTATAATAGTCGCTCAATGAGATAAGGGCGTTTTTAACGATGCAAGAAACAAATCGTATAACAATTGCTTGGTTATTATGTACCGGTATGTTATGTATCGTCATCGTTATCGTTATCGTTATCGTTATCATCATCATTTTTTACAGTAAGTACTCTGGTCACCCCTGGTGGGTACACCCACCAAAATCGTGACGGATAACAAGCGGAAATCAAAAGTCGATACATAGAAGTACCTTAAACCACCCTTAGACATTCGGCTTAGGTGTGTGGCAGGTTTAGGAAAGTCCATTTACAATAGAAATTGAAAATTCTTTATTTTTTCCGTGGGTACTTTGGTCATCCCTAGTAGGTACATTCACCCAAACCATGATGTCTTACAAGCTTAACTTAAATGTAATATATTTAAGTACGTAAACCCACCCTTCGACCACCTTCCGCCCTGCGTAGGGGGAGGTTTATGAAGGCCCCATTACCACTGAAAATCATTATTTTTTATTTTTACAGTGAGTACTTTGGTCACCCCTGGTAGTTACACCCACCAAAACCATGATGGCTAACAAGCGGAAATCGAAAGTCAATACAAGCGGAAGCGCCTCGTCGTGTCAGCCGTGGAGAGGTGCGGGGCGGCGAGGTCATATTGATCTGAGCTCCTTGTCCATTTTGTTGAGAAATATTTCTTCGATTGTACCCAAAATCTTCAATTGGAGAGC